>JALQSN010000163.1:0-97031 GCA_023690525.1 Holotrichia oblita
GAAAGTAAAAATGAAATTGAGCAATATTCAATCGTATCCAAAGAATATGATATATTAGGTAAATCTTAGCACGAAAAAGCTTACAAAATATTTCCTTTTGTAAATATTAAGATGTGAGTTTCTAAAACCACATACCGTAATCAAAAAGTCCCTATCGCATGATAGGGACTTTTTGGTAGTAGCAGTGGGATAGCTCCATAATGTCGGCGCGAGAAAAGGCGCAGATGTTTTGACAATCCTTGATTTTGTTTTGACATTTATGTTTTATGTCATTGGTGTATTATAGTATGTCTAATATAGTGGTATGAGAAAACAATTCGTATATTTTTTGTTGTTGATGTATAATGAGGTGAACGGAAGGCGAAAAACATAAGACAAACTATTATTAAAGGGAGACAAATTATATGCCGTATTTTGACGAAAAATGTGTTGAAGTGGGACAATTTGGAACAGAGTGTGCTGTGGGAGCGGGCATTGGTGCAGGACTTTGGTCAGTGGGTAATTTGATTGAGTTTTGGCTAGAGAACAATGTGCGCGGTTATGTGCGCGACAGTAGTTTGGCTAACTATCAAACACATGCAAAGCATATTATTAAGCATTTGGGTAATGTGCCTGTGACAAATTTGCAAAAGCCGCGCATTCAACAGTTTGTTTCTGACTTGTCAAATGAGGACAAGCTTGCCCCGGGCACAGTGCGTGCAGTAATTACTACGCTTTCTTGCTTGTATAAATGCGCGGTTGATTATGATATTGTTGCAGCTAATCCTTGTGTTAAGTTGAAGCTTCCGCAAATCAGAGAAAAAGAGGTTTTGGCATTTGCAAAGTGCGAACAGGAAAGGCTGGAAAAAGCAATAATGGAAGGGGATGATTATCGCGAAATAGGTGTTCTTATTTGTTTGTACACTGGGATAAGGCTGGGTGAATTGTGTGCGCTAAAATGGGACTGTTTGAATATTGCAGAAAAAATGATTTGTATCAAAGGTTCGATAGGACGGGTTAAGGTGTTTGACGAAAAGAGCAAAGAGAAAACCCGGATTGTTGAATCCGAGCCTAAGACTTTGAAATCAAAGCGGACAATACCGATTCCTGATTTTTTGTGTAGGATTTTAAAGAGTATTAAAGCAAAGTCAAAAAGTTTGTATATTTTACCTTCAAAAAATAATTTTAGAAAGCCGATACAACCGCGGACAATGCAGCATGTTTTTAAACGATTGCTTAGCCGTAGCAGACTAAGACCTGTAAATTTTCATATTTTAAGGCATACCTTTGCGACACGCAGTGTAGAATTTTGGCGCGGATATAAAGTCGCTGAGTGAAATGCTTGGACATAGCAATGTAAACATAACAATGAACAGATATGCACATTCGCTACTGGATCAAAAGCGAAAAATTATGAGCAAGATGAACGCATTTTTTAGTAATAAAAAAATGTCCCGCATCGAAAACGATACAGGATATAATCTATATTGCGTATATATTGACCATTTTATTACATAAATGATTACTTTCAAAAACATTATAACTTATTTTTATTCGCATTGCAAGTGTTTTATGAAAAATTTAGTCGGATTTTTTGTGAAAACATAATATTATATCATATGCTGTAATGGTTTTTAGTGACAGTCCCTCATCGAATTTACGCAATATAGATTAAATTGCGTAAATTCAAAAGGGAGACTGATTTTAATGATATTTAAAAAAGCTTTTAATAGTAAGAAGATAGCGGGCTTTTTTGCAGCTCTTGTTTTTGTATTGAGTTTTTCATTATTTTTTGCTTTTTCAAAACTGTCTTTTGCGTCGGCAGAGGAGCCTGACTCTTCGCTACCTGTATGGGCAGGAGATGTTGCCGAGTATTTTGGCGGTGGCAGCGGCACGTATACAAATCCTTATCTAATTTCTAACGGAGCACAATTAAAATTATTTGCCAACAGCATAAGTGCAAATAACGGGAATAATTTTTATAATTCCTCTGATAAGTATTACCGTATTACAAGCGACATTCGCCTAAATTCATCTTTGGATGCTTTTACAAATTGGACGGATAATGCTATATGGTCGAACTCAGGTGTAAACAGATGGTCACCCATAGGCGGACAGTCAAAGCCGTTTATTGCTAACCTGGATGGAAATAACCACACAATTTATGGCTTGTATGTAGTTTCGGATATGACATACGGCGGTTTTTTTGGTGCGATTAAGGACGGCACGGTTAAATATTTGAATATAGCAAAGAGCATTGTAAGTGTGCCGCAATATGGCGGAGGAATTGCGGGTTCTGCCGGGGACAGTGCACAAATTATCGGTTGTTCGTTTTCGGGTATCGTGCTAAATAAGGGAGCGTCGTTACTTTATACATCGCATGCTTATATCGGCGGTATAGTTGGTATAGCTTCGCATTCGAATACTAAAATAATTGATTGTACGACATATGGCAATGTACACGGCTACGATACTAATGTTATGGGCGGTATTGTAGGACAAAGTAACGGGCAGGTAATAAACTGTACTAATTATGCAGATGTCACAGGCGGCAAATATGTAGCAAGCGGTATAGGTCATGTCGCAGGCGAAGTTGGCATTGGCGGAATTACAGGTTACACGATGGCTTATATTTCGGGATGCGCTAACTATGGCGAAATAAACGGAGTTAAGAATGTTGGCGGAATAGCAGGCGGGGCAATTGCAAACAATATTCAGCCCGGCGGATATAACGGCTCATATTTGGAATTGCCGTTTGGTTTAATCGGCTGTTACAATTATGGCGATATTAATGGTCAGGAACGCTTGGGCGGAATTGCAGGTTATATATCACAAGCGGTTTTGGTAAGCTGTTACAACTCCGGCGAAATTACGGCAACAGATATCAGTGCCGGCGGTTTGGTCGGCGAGTTTGAGCGTTATGGCGCAGTTTACAATAGTTATAATGTTGGTGAGGTTTTTGGCAGAGAGAGTGTCGGAGGTTTGATTGGACAAAGTACTCAAAGTGATGACTCGAGAATTGGAAAAAGCTACAACACCGGCAATGTAACGGCAACCGACGCTAATGCAGGCGGACTAATTGGCAACATGTGCGGTGTGAATGGAAGCGCAAGATTTACAATCTCGGACTGTTATAACGAAGGTGAAGTAGAGGGCACAACATTTGTAGGCGGACTGCTAGGCGGGGATGTTTCGCTTTCGGGTGCTTTTACGGAGCTGAATGTAGTAAACAGCTATAATTTAGGGGCTATCGAAAATACAGAAAGCGGCGGATACTCGGGAGGTATTGCGGCAAAAATAACTAACACAAGCACAATAAATATTTTGAACTGCTACAATGCGGGGGCAATTGAGGGAACAGGCAGCAATACGGGAAGCTTGTTCGGATACATTATGGAAGCCCAATTAACTAATTGTTTTTATGCGACTGAACCGTTTTCGTATCCGCCAATAGCTAATTATGACGCTACTAACACAGCAAACAACACTTATAAAAATATATATGAATTTGATGCGTCGGCTCGCAATCTTATGACAGCATATTCGCTTTACGGCAATACGGAATTGCCGGCATATATAACGGAACTAGAAGACGCGCTGAATTTTTATGTAATTAACAATCCCAGACCCATAGATGAATGGTCCTTGCCCAACTGGATTTTGGATATAGATAACAATCCTGTATTGTATATTGAACCGACCGAAATTCATGCGTTATCGTCCAGCACGCCAGACGGTACAGTAAGAGCAGAGTACAGTGGCAGAATTCATACGGTGAGCCGCTTTGATACGGTAGAAGTCGTTAGCGGTGATTTTCCGGACGGATTGGTTTTGGCTGTGACGGGCGAAATCTTTGGGATCCCGAACAGAGAAGGTACTTTTACATTTACTGTCCGTTCGTATAACCATGCAAACGGAACAACTGATTCAGAAACCTTTACGATAGTTATTTACGGAAAAAACTTTGGCAGCGGCAGAGTAATTCTTAACGGTTGGCATGTATTGCAATATCCAAGGTCGCCTTATACAGTAGATGCGCCAAGTGAATACAATACACCGCAATACGAATACAGGCACAATAGCACAGGCGAATGGATACAAGAAAAGCCGCTTGCGTCAGGTACTCATCAAGTACGTGCACATTTTGATGAGACAACCAATTATTTGGAATATTATACGCCGGCGGTAACATTTGTAATAAGCGAAACCGTGCCCTATGTTATAGCGGCAATAGATAATTGGACCTTTGGTGATTTGCCGCCTAATCCGTCGGTAAGCGGACAACCGCAAGGCTCGGGAGCACCGTTATTTTTGTATCGAAATCAAAGCACAGGCGAATGGCAACAGGTTCGCCCGAGTGATGCGGGCACTCATGAGATAAAGGCGGTGTTCGCAAGTTCACTAATTTATCCACAGTTCGAAAGCGTAGTGACAACATTTATAATCTCACGCTGTCCTATTTTAAAGCCATTGGCAAATACAGGACTAGTTTATAACGGCGCGCAAAAAATGGGAGTGTTACCAAGCGAAAAGTATAGCCTGTCTAATCATACCGCAATTGATGCCGGCACATACGAGGCGACAATCATACCAAGCTATAACTATTGTTGGGTAGGTGGCGGTACCGAACCGTATTTGTTAGAATACACAATCGCAAAGGCTACGGGCAAAGGCATTGTGACTATATCAGATTGGGCGCTTGGCAGTTTGGCGAGCGTGCCTGTTGTCAATGGATATCCGTCCGAATATTTGGAGCCTGTATTTTATTATCTTTGTGAGGGCGAAACCGACTGGAAAACAACCCCGCCCACGCAAACCGGTACGCACCGGGTAAAAGCAGTTTTTGCCGCATCAAAGAATTACCTTGCATACGAAACACCACCGACCGAATTTAGAATATTTGTAAGGATTCAAAACAACGGCAGCATAACCGATGTGCTTGGTTGGACATACGGCGACGAGCCGATAATACCAAAAATAAAGGCATCGACAGACTTAGGGTATACTTTGCTTTATTCTAGCCGAGGTTCGGAGGATTATTCTAGCGATATACCAACACAGGCAGGGCATTACAATGTCAAAGCTTATTTTGTTGCAAACGACGGCTCTTACAAGTATTATACGGTACCTGTGGAGTTTAGTATAAAGCGCAAACCGATTCAAATACCCGAACCGAAAACTGACTTAGTATACAACGGTACAGTTAGGGCAGGGGTCGAAGAGGGAACAGGTTATATCTTGGCGGGAGCATCGGCAATGTATGCAGGCAATTATATATCGACTGCAGTACCCGACAGCAATCACATTTGGATGAATGGCGAATCAAACGCAGTGCAAATTTTTTGGTCGATTTCTAAATACATGGCAAAAGAATCTGATGTAACAGTATCCGTACCCGAAAACTGGTCATACCTTTTGCCTCAAACACCTACAACGGACCAAATAAGTATTTTGCCCCAACAAACATTCTACTTCAAAAAAATTACCGAGGCAAAAAGAACAACTCCGACTTCTAACGGCAGCTCACATAATGCCTTACTTGCAGACGGTTGGTCTACAGAAAAGCCTGCCACACCGGGCAGATACCATGTGATAGCGGCCTATGCCGAAACAGCAAATACCGAATATTATCAAACAGAACCGCTAGAGTTTGTAATCCGTGGCAGCGTAATTGTAGAAAATGAAAATATTAACAGGGACTTTTTTCAAAATTATGTTGCAGGCTCAATCTTGCCGCAATCACCGTCTGTATCAGGTTATAAGTTTGCAGGCTGGTATACAACCCCTGACTTTTCGGGAGAGGCAATCAACAGCATAGAAAACCTGGATGAAAATGTAATGCTGTATGCCCGCTATGTAAAGCAATACAATTTACCGCTAATTATCGGCATTATTGTAGGAACTATTTTGTTTTTTTGTATCCTTTATCTACTTGTAATTCTTATTTTTAGAAAAAGAAAACGACATCCAAAACAAATCGCAATTGCGACGGCATAGTCGGCATAGATACAACAACAGCACTTTACAAAAAAATCGTCCCTTATCCGTATAGTAAGTATGTGTTAAAAAATCATACCAACGCAGAATTCTATTCGAATAGGACAAATATTTTATGAAACATTTTTAGGAGATTTTACAATGAAAGTACATACTTTTAGACGACCTGTATTTTATAGAATACTGTTTGGGTTATTGGTTAGCGCAATTTGTATTCTATCGGGTTTTGCTATTGGTGTATCAAAACCAAGTAAAGCAAATAAAACTTTTGCTTGGAACGGAATTACAGCAACCGAATTTGCCGGCGGTCAAGGTACAGAAGATGCACCTTATTTGATTGCCACGGCAGGTCAGCTTGCTTTTTTGGCACAAGCAATAAATGAAAATAGTCTGGATAGTAACAATGCCGTAGGCGGCGTTGCGGTTTTGTACAATCACCCGAGCAAGCATTATAAGCTGGTTGATAACATAGCCTTAAATGATGTTAGCGATTTGTCAAATTGGGAAACTGCTGCCCCTGCGAATGAATGGATTCCTATAGGAAATTCATCGGGGGATCAGTTCTATTCCGGTGATCCTAGATACAACGAGGAAGCCGGAGGTTATCAATATGGACCGTCCACTGATGATGCTTTTATGGCAAATTTTGACGGATCAGGATATAATATATCGGGCATTTATATTAAGGACTCTAGCCGATCAAATTATGTTGGTCTTTTTGGCGCTATATACGGCGGCATTGTAAAAAATGTAAATGTAGATAACAGTTTGATTATTGGTGAAAATCATGTTGGAGGTATTGTAGGTGTAGCAATCAATGCTACTATTATGAATTGCGGTAACTCCGCTACTGTAAAAGGTGGGATAGGATATTATCAATATAATATAGGCGGTATTGTTGGAGGGGCTTATACAAGTGATATTTCATATTGTGTTAATAATGGCAACATCTCCGGGGGAAACGCCATTGGTGGAATAGCAGGCGGTTATAGTGTTACTTATTTTGAAAATAATACTTTAGAAAGCCAAATCAGTTTTAGCTACAATACAGGCGAAATTGTTGGAGAGCAAACACTTGGCGGCATAGCGGGGATGATCGAAGGTGCTATGGAATTGAATTTTTGTTATAATACCGGAAGAATCATCGCATCAGGAAATTTTGGTATGACCTTAGGAGGAATTACAGGATGGAGTTTAGGAAATATACTGATAATTGACTGCTATAATACAGGAGATGTTTTAGGAAATGGTGAAAATGATGAATATACAGGTTCACGTGGGGTGGGCGGGATCGTAGGAGAATCAAGGTATTTGGACGACTCAGATCCAGATTATCCATATTATCAATTAGGCGAAAGTGGCTTTGGCATTACAATAATAAACAGCTATAATACAGGCGGAGTTAGGGGCGAAGAGAGCGTAGGCGGAATCGCAGGACACGCTAGTTCAGATTTATATCAAACCGGTTTTGATATAGAAGTTGCCGTAGAAATAATCAACTGCGGAAATTCCGGGACAATTGACGGTATTATATCTGTAGGCGGAATTTTGGGATTTTCTAATTGGGCTGATTTAGTAATGGCTAATTGCGTCAATTACGGTACTGTTACAGGAGATGACGAGTTTGGCGCTTTGGCAGGGCTACCACCTTATACAACAGGACGATTTGATGATACAGATTGGTATAATCATGTTTTAAACTCATATTTTTTGAAACCGGATCTTGGTGACGAGCTATCATTTTTTTATGGTGAGGTTGATTTGGATGATGTTTTTGGGAATGGCAGCTGGATTGTAGATCAGGGATGGGGAAATTTTATTGGATATGATGCATACGGAAATATTTTTACTTTTGACGCAGGCGGCGTTTTTAATGGCGGATACGATGACGGACCTGACGGTTCTACTACAACATTTGAATTCAGAGGGGAAAATACTTTTTTGGGAGCCCTTAATTCTTGGGTAAATAGTCCGACACAATCTCCAACGGCGTCACCTTATGAATATCCTGATGTTACTTACCGTGAATGGATTATAGACGATACCGGGCGGCCTGTTTTGGATTTGTCGATTGCAAAGATTGCCGGTGAGGTTAGACTTGTAGAGATTGATAATAATCCGGTTGTAATAGTTGATAACGGTAATTGGCAGGCAGGTGACATCAGCATTGAATATCGTGAAGAAGGTGAACTAACTTGGTATCCGGTATGGTTTACACCCGGTAATTATGAGGTTCGCGCAGTGCTGGAAGGCAGCAGATATTTTTCCGATTTTACTACTGATGTAATAATATTGGATTTATCTGACACAAGGACTGTAGGCTCAGCTAGTGTCACTCTTAACAGCTTAGATAATGAGTATGTTTTTGGTGATATAATTACTCCCGGAATAAGTGTTGTTACTGGTGACTGGACAGATGTTTCTTATGAATATTCGACACATTATGAAGGTTGGGCGGCGAATGTAGCAACTTGGACAGACACATTAATAAGTACAGGCGGAAGGCACTATGTGCGCGCTATACTTACAGGAAGTTCGATTTATTATAATTTGAAAACAGTATTTGTAGAATATGAAGTAAAAAGATTGGAATTGTTAGATCATTATGATTTTGAAATAATACTTCAGGATACTGATTTTGAAAGCGGTGCTTATGATAATGTTCAAGAATTTATTGACACCCTAACATACCAGTTCAGAGTGAGGCCAAATTTTATAACTGCTCCCGGCGAATTCAGACAGATAGATCTCTCAACCGAAAATATGACTTTTTATTTCCGTGAGAGAACGAGCCTTAATTATTATACATCTGCTAAAGTTACTGATTCTACAGAATTCCCTACAACCCCGGGCAAATACGGTGTAGGTGTTATTATAGAGCGTAGCGAAAATATAGGATTTATTCTTAATGAATATCCATGGGATACGGTTGTTGATTTAGCGTCGTTGTTTTTTAGCTTTAATATAATTATAAGCGACAGCGATGAGATAACCGTTACTATTAATATTGATGATTTTGAATATAGCGGAGCATCACCCGAATATGAGTTAGAGATAAACTCAGGGTCGATTGATAATTGGTCTAGCGTAGAAATATATTATGCTGTTGCAAATGGCGAGAGTTTAGATCAAAATAATCCGACATGGACTAATCAAACGCCTCCGACTGATGTGGGCACATATTGGGTATATGCAAAATTATTAGATACCGATTCGATATTTGAAGATATAATTACTAGTGTTTGCGAGTTTACTATTTCTAAAGCGCAAAATACTCCTGCCACTGTAGTAATATCCGACTTTATGTATAACGGTGTATCTACAGGTGTCCCCTCAATCAGTTCAAGCGGTATTTGGACTAATATAACATATCAATACAGCACAGCCAATAACGGACCATGGAGTAATACAGCGCCAATAAATGCAGGGACATATTATATCCGCGCTCAACTAACGAACGGAGCTAACCATGCCGATACAGTATCAGAGGTATCAAGCTACACAATTACTAGGTCTAGTGAGGGTGGTGGCGAGCTGGTAGGCGTTAACGGTTGGAAGGAAGGCGAAGTGGCTATAAAACCTACGGCAGAGCCTTTGCATGCAGAGCAAAGCAGCTATACTATTTGGTATAAGCTGCAAAGCGAGTCAATTTGGATAAGCTGGGATTCCGTAGTGCCTGTTGCGGCAGGTCAATATCATGTAAAAGCAATATTTAGTCAGTCACAAAACTACTTGCAAGCCGAGTCGGATGTTTTGGTATTTAATATTGTAATTTCCAAAGCAGAAAATACTCCTGCTACTGTGAATATATCCGGCTTTATGTATGACGGAATAACTGTCGGGGAACCGCAACTGGTCACAGACGGGGATTGGGCAGATATAACATACGAATATAGTACAGCCGAAAGCGGACCTTGGGTAGAAATTGTGCCTGTTAATGCAGGAACATATTTTGTCCGTGCTCAGCTAAAGAACGGAACTAACCATGCCGATACAGTATCAGAGGTATCAAGTTATACAATTGCAAGGTCTAATGCCGGCGGCGGCACGCTAAACAGCGTAAGCGGTTGGAAAGAAGGTGAGACGGCTATAAAGCCTACTGCAGCGGCTTTGCATGCAGAGCAAAGCAGTTATATTATTTTATACAAAGAAATTAAAGCATCTGTTTGGACTAATTGGGATGATGGCGCGCCTGTTGCAATAGGGCAATATCATGTAAAAGCTGTTTTTGCTCAATCTCAAAACTATCTGCAAGCTGATTCTGACATCAAATTGATAAAAATTGTTGACCTATCAGGCAGCTTAGTAGGTTCTGACGCAAATGTAATACTCGAGAATTTTGAATATGGCACTACCGGTGCACCACAAGTAATTTGTAACGGCGATTGGGATTTGGACGGGGTCAAGTTTTATTACAACACAATTGCGGGAAGCGACACTTTGAGTATTGCAGAGCTAACAGACGAACAAAACGGTTGGAGCTTGGATGCGCCTGCCGTTGCGGGTATATATTATGTTCGTGCACTGCTTACGGGCGGGGTGATTGATGCGGATTATTTAACTGCGGCTACTGAGTTTAAAATTTTGAAGGTGGCAGGAAGCGGACATATTGTCAGCGCAGCGGGCTGGATGTACGGTGATACGCCGATTGCTCCGACAGCTTCGACAAATACAAACGGTGCGCCTACATTTTGGTATGAGCTCAGCGGTATGGGTGTTTGGACAAAGACGGTACCTTCGAATGCCGGAAATTATAATGTCAAGGCGGTTTTTGCAGAAGGCATAAATCATTTTGAGTTTGAGTCGGCTCCGTTTGCGTTTGTGATAGCAAAATATGATGTTGAGTCGGATTTGGTATCACTGGTTGTGAGTACCAACTGGACATATCTTGTGCCCGGTACTGTAAGTGTTATTTCTCCGTCAATTATGCCCGGCGCAGTTTTGTATTACAAGTCGGATGTGCAAAATGCACAGTGGAAAGATGTAAAACCTACTTCACCCGGCAATTATTATGTAAAAGCTGTATTTGCCGAAACTGCTAATACTAAGGCGTTTGAGACAAGCGAGGTTAGCTTTACAATAAGAGGAGATATTATAGTTAAAACCGAAGGAATTGATGAGGATTTCTTTGTTGATTATGTAGCCGGGCAGGAACTGTCGGATGCCGAAAATGTTGAGGGATATGTCTTTGACGGTTGGTACTTGAATTCAGATTTTAGCGGAGAAAAAGTAAAATCAATATCTGACCTTAGCAAAAATACTATACTTTATGCAAAATATTCAGAGGTCAAAAGTGGACTGACAAATGTCGAAAAAGGACTTATAATCGGGTTCAGCTCTTTGGGTGTGTCATCGTTAAGCGGTTCAGGTATATTCTATTTCTTAAAAAGAAGAAAGCGTAAAGAAGAATAGTGAGGTTAAAGTCAAAATTGTGTGACAAAAACAAAAAATTAAATATTCATAACAGGCTATTTATTTTATTGGTTTCGATTGTCGTTGTTTTGGCAATTGGCTGTATCGGTATTGATTCCAAATCTGATACTCTAAGCGGTTTTGAATATTCGTACCGTCCTGTTGCTTCCGACTCCAAACTTATAGGTAGCGGGTCATTGGGGACTGTATCTGACTGGGTTTACGGTAGTTCGCCGATTTTGCCTATTGCGACAAGTGCAACACATGCAAATTATTATCTTGTGTGGGCAGAGGCAGAAACGGAATTTTGGTCAAAAAATGTGCCGACTTATGCGGGCATGTACAAGGTAAAAGCTATATTTGAAGAAAATGCTATATACGAAAGACTTGAAACACCGCACAAGGTATTCGAGATAAAAAGGAAACCTATCAAAAAGCCTGATAGCATAAGCGGACTGGAATACAACGGACAATTATTATTTGGAGTAATGCCGGGTGAAGGCTATGAATTGACTAATCATACGGCTATCGGAGCAGGAAGCTATAATGCATCTGTATATCTTAATTTTAATTATATATGGGATGATGGCAGTACGAATAATTTTACTGTACCTTATACAATAGCCAAATTTGCTTTGCCTGCTTGGAGTGAGGTTGGACATCCTGTAACTATTAATATTACACCTGATTGGACTTATCTTTCGGGCGGGGACGCAATTGTTGTAAGCTCTAAGCTGTTGCCAAAACCTCATGTGTTGTACAAAAAGCTAGATACAGGTGCAGCCAAGGAGTGGATAGAAGCAACACCGCTAGAACCCGGCAAATATGCTGCAAAAGCATTGTTTGACGAAACTAATGATACACTGGCGTTTGAAACAGGCGAAAAAGTATTTACTATAAGAGGCTCTATTTTGAGCGGGCTAAGCGTTGTTCCGCACGATATTTTTAATAATTATGTGCTTGGTAATAAACTGCCTCAACCGCAAAAAATGGACGGATACGAATTTGGCGGTTGGTATAAAGATGCAAGTTTTACAGGCGAAAAGATTAATGTTGTCAATGACTTGACGGACAATGTTGTATTGTATGCTAAGTATAATAAGATTGGCGGCAGCGACAATAACAGCAGAGCATGGGCAATATTTTT
Organism: Holotrichia oblita; assembly: GCA_023690525.1. Classification (NCBI taxonomy): domain Eukaryota; kingdom Metazoa; phylum Arthropoda; class Insecta; order Coleoptera; family Scarabaeidae; genus Holotrichia; species Holotrichia oblita. Next base: position 12,536 of record JALQSN010000163.1, read on the forward strand.
AGGGATACTTAGTGCGATGCTGCTAATACTTTGCATAATGTTGCTGATTATGCTTATTTTGCGAGGTAAGGACAAAAATACTGAGGAAATAACTGCATTTGATAACAAAGCAGCTTTAGCTTCGACTTATAATTTATCTAATTATACAGTGCCGCTTGCAACTAATTATGCTGTGCCTGCTGCTACTGGATATACTCCGCCTACTGCCGCTAGCTATACAACGCCCGCAGCAATTAACAATTCAGCATCGCCTGCGGCTGGTTATACCGTTCCGACCACAACAAATTATGGCAATATGCAGATTAGCAAAAATATTCCTATTGGTTCTAATACAACAAGTGCAGTGAACGATACTGTTGTTTTGCCCGCAATCACAAAAACACCGTCAAGCATAGGTGTAAAAAAATGGTCACATTTATTGACATTGCATGATAACGGACGAGAGATTGCAAGAGTTTACGAAAAAGACGAGCAGCAAGTACTGCTAGTTTATATATCCGATAACTTTGCTGAAAAAATCAGGCCGAACTATCCACAAATGTCAAAAATACCTGCAGGAGAATATAGCGGAGCATATAGGATACCAATAGAAAATATAAATGCAAATACTGCCGATTTACAAATTATATTTAATGAGGCTAAGCGATATCGCCTAATCAATCCAACGAATGGTTGATTAGTATTAAACGGGGGTGCAGTATGAAACAAAAAAAGCAAACTGAAATTACCGAGATTGATTTTTTTTGCAATAGTATAGAGTACTGGCTAAAATATGAAATTGGGATACTTAAAGCCTGTAAAGCTATGAAGCTAGATCTTAGCAATTATATCAAATCTAGATTGTATGTAAGCAAACCTGATGACAAAAACCACGAAAAGGTACTGCGGTTTTTGCTTGAAAGAGTAAAAGATATAGAGAAGTTTGACGATGAGTCGGATACTGATTTTTTGCTTGGAGGCGTTTTATAATGAATGATAGTGCGATAGAGCCTCTATGGATTAGTTGTGTCAAATCTTTAAGCAAATCAAAAATTGCAGAACAAACATATAATGCCGGTACATATTACAGTCAGTCTATCGAGAGAGACAATAATATAATGGCATTCAATTCGTATTATCTTGCGGCGAAACAGGGCAATACTGAGGCACAATATATGCTGGGATATTATTACGAGCACGGCATCGGTACTAATATAGATTATTATGCAGCATTGTATTGGTATAAAAAAGCAGCAGAGGCAAATCACCCGCAAGCGCAATATGAAGCATCATGGTTCTACAAAGACGGCATCGCATGCACCACAAATGAAAAAAAATCTGTAAAATATCTTAAAGTTGCGGCAGAGTCCGAATATGCCCCTGCAATAACTGGGCTTGGAATTAGCTATTATTTAGGCAAAGAGGTGCGGCGTAATACCAAGCGGGCATTTAGTTTATTTTTTAAAGCAGCTCACATGGGTGAACCGCTTGCTATGACTAATTTAGGAATTTGTTATTATTATGGAAACGGTGTAAAAAGAAGTCTTCAAGATGCGATATATTGGCTTTACGAGGCCGCAAATAAAGGTAACGGCAGAGCGGCTTACATGATGGGTACAATATTAATGAAAGGAGAAGGTGTCGAAAAGGACTTTGATAGTGTTATAAAATACTTTAAGATAGCACTTTGCGAAGGTGTCGCAAAAGACAAAATTTTTGATTGCTTAAAAATAATTTTGCAGTCATACGACAACTCGAAGGCTCATTATCTTATTTCATTGCTATATGCGTTTTTTTACTACAATGATGATAAAGATGATTATAAGGATTTGTCTATCACGCACCTTTTGCATGCCGCATATGCGAGCCACTGCGAAGCATGCTATTTGGCAGGCCTTTATTATGATTTTAACGAAAACGAAAATCAGCACATTGATTCGGACAGTGAAAGTCTGCAATACGGTGTCGAAAGTGAAGGTACACTAACGCTCCCGCTAAGACTCCTTTTGCGCGACAATCCAAGTGAATTGAACCCCATCAAAAAAAAGACTATCGCCAGCGCATTCTTTTTTACCGCATCTTCCCGTGGCTATACTGTGGTGCAATAAACAGTATGTAATCAGTCGATAATTCTGTTGTATTATTGGGCTTAGAAGTCACTTGCGCTAATATAATGGCAAAGCTATCGTTTAACTTATAAAATTACTCAATCAACAATTAATGTGCGTTAGAATCGAAGATAAGCCTTTATTTGATAGCATCTCAAAGCGTATGACAAATAATATTATTTATAAGTTCAAATATAATGATTGTTTTACAAAATGTTTTATAATTTATTTACAATTTTTTATGCCTTTAAATTATTCGAAAATCAGAATAAAAACTAATAAAACTTTAAACTTATTATTATGTTTTATCTCTGTATTTTAATACTATAAGTGATATGTCAATATTACCGGCTGTCCAGCAAAAATGGATTACTTTGGCTGTTTTTTATTTATTTATAACTTTGATAGCTGATGTTTTTTTGGGTTGAAATTGTTGCGATTATTGAATCGGTAGTAATTAAGAAGTAAGCAAAAATATCAAGTATATTAATGCACAATGAACTACAATAATCAAAGTTTTTGTTCTCACTCATACTGCAATCAAAAAGTCCCTATCATGTGATATTAGCTTTTGTGGTAGTGGGATAACTCTGTACCGGTGGTGATTATATAAAATTATTTCCTCCTAAATCACTTTAAAAAATAATAAACATACAAAATATCAAAAAACACTTGCATAAACTATAAACTTATAGTATAATAATCTAGCTGTAAAGCTTGGCGGCATAGCTCATTTGGCTAGAGTACTCGGTTCATACCCGATTGGTCGTAGGTTCGAATCCACTGCCGCTACCAAAACCCCTATCAAAAGATAGGGGTTTTTTGATGGCGGTATGTGGATGAGAACAGCAAAAATTATTTTGCCGGTTCGTAAAAGGCGAAAGCACGCCCGCAAAGCCCGTACAAACATTTGCAGACAATTCCCGTGCCGCCGATAGGCAAAAAAGTCCGGCATATCGAAATATACCGAGCTTTTAAAGATTTAATGATTTTATATGTTTGCGTTTTCAAGCACGAATGTTTCAAAAGCCCTTATCGCCGCATCCCTCATATTGAAAGCGTAAATTCCCCGATTAATCAACCGAATTGGGAAAAATAAATTTTCAGCAATTGATAATTTATAATCACTTATAAAATTCTCGTATGAGTAACCGCTTACTTTCTCAGACAGACATCCGTAATAACTATCAAGAATCGATTTCGCCTTGTTTTTATCGGGTTCGATGTGCAGAGCAACCAGCATTGCTAAGTCCTCTGTACCTAAACCCATTCTGACATTTTGCAAGCTCGAAAACATAATGCTTTTGGTTTCGTCTTTGGGAAACAACAACTGTCCCGGGTGTAAGTCGCCGTGAATGACGGTTATGTTTTTACCCGCGTGGAAGCGGCTGTCAATTAGTTTTGGATATTCGGTTTTCAAATATTCCAACGCAATTACATAATACCCCATTTGTTTTTCGGTGATATTATTTTCACCCACTTCTGGAACTTCATCCCATCTTTTTGGGATTTTACCCTCTGCCTCATCTGTTTTATATTTTTTGAACGGCTTCTCCATTGCATCCTTAATCCACGCAAGCATATTTTCTTTTTCCTCAAAATGCCACGGCAAACCAATTCTGCCGAACGCACTCCCGTTTTCCCAACAAGCACCGTGTAAATCCGCAACACTACGCATTATTGAATTATGGCTTCTTCTTATCTGTTCGCCGTTTTCGTTGTCGCTGTTGAAGTCGTAACCTTTGAAATAAGTAACATCCGTTGATTCGAGAAGCAACGCCTTTTTACTGTGGTCGATATAGTAAACAAAAGGCAGTTCGGAAATATAATCGTTTAGCAGGACATAACCACGAAATTCGTTATCTCTTTTGTGATAAACGAGTTCCGTCAGTTCTATATCGTTGTGTGGTGCGGAAACGGTAATCAAGGTTTTGATATGCCCCTCCGCTCTTGATGTTTTTCCCCGTATGACCGTTACATAACCCGTAATATTATGATGTTTAATAACTGCTTCGGAAATCGTGGTATCATCAAAACCGAGAGCGTTCTCTTTTTTACTTTCGATTTTCTCAACGACACGGGCAGCGATTCGTTCTGCTTGAACATCACCTTGTGTGTCCGCATCGAACGCGACCGCCGGCATAATAATTTGGTCGATGGTGCAGTCGAATATTCGACTAAGGGCGGGTAGTAAGTAGGTGTCGGGCAATGTATGCCCATTTTCCCATTTGCTTACCGCTTGCGGTGATATTCGCAGTAATTCCGCAAGTCTATCCTGTGTGTAATTCATATTTTTTCGGAACGATTGAATTATCGTTCCTACTTTTTTTGTATCTATCATAAAACATACTCCTTTTAATATTTGTTCAACGTTGACAATATTATTATAGAGAAAATTACATTGTTTGTCTATACAAACATTTATATATTATCTTAACCGCAGGTTAAGTTTTAATCAGACAACCGCCATACTTGATGATGGTATGGCAGTTGTTAAAAATAAAGTTAATCCCTTTGCATAATTTTGATTTAAAAAGCAGGCACAAACCGGCGTAAAACCCCGTAATATCAAGGTTTATACTGATTTATGCCTATTATAACTCAATCGTAAATATTTGCCGTTGTAGAAAAGTCAGCATGTCCTAACCATTCTTGTATCTGCTTTAAATTAACTTCGCCGCTTGCTAAAAGTAATGAAGCGCAGCTATGGCGCAAATCATGAAGCCGTATACATTTAAGAATGTTTCTTTTTAATATTTTTTTAAATGTATCTGAAATTATCGGGAGTAACGAGGTTGACTTAAAATATTTACCGTCCCCAATCTTCTCCACCTTTATGGTACTACTTCAGCCCGTCTCCAATCCCTTCTGGAAAAATCCTGCTTGAGAAGAAAAGTTTTTTTGAAAAATTATTGACAAATGGATTAATTAGGTTTATAATCAGTAAATAAAACCTTTGATAGCGGAAATAAAATCGAAAAAAGAGTTCACAGAGAGACGGCCGTGCTGAGAGGCTGTTAGCTACTTATCGATAAATTGGGCCGCTTGAGGTGCGGCGAGGAAATGCGCCGGCGTTAAGTTTTTGCGTCAAAAAACGGGATATGATAGTATCCTTTGAGAGTCCGTATATTTTGCGGAAAGCGGGGTGGCAACGCGGAAAGTAATTTTCGTCCCTGTATAAGTTTTTACTTATACAGGGCTTTTTTTATGCTAAAGGAAATATCGATAATAAGAATCGAAAAAACCTAATGTTGGCACGAAAAAAGCCGAGCCTCTGGGCTGAGGAAAGTGGCGCAAGACACCTTTTTTATGGCTCCCACTAAAGGCTTGTTTTGGCATATTTGCCGTTTTTTTGGATATTGCCGTATTTCTTCTCATTCGTAGCGGCGCTGCGAACTCGTCGAAACTAAGCCGTCTATCTCAAAGATTCGTTCAAAATTTGCTCAAAAACGCGCTTGTCGTCAATCCTTAGCGAACCCAAGAAACTTTAGTAAAAAAATTTATTTATAACAGAGGTATATGATTATGAAAGAAAACAAAGTTCCCATCAGATTGTATTTGTCTGAGGAAGAGATTCCGAAATATTGGTATAATGTGAAAGCGGATATGAAAGAGAAGCACGAGCCGTTTTTAAATCCCGCGACTTTGAAACCCGTCACAAGCAACGAGCTTGAAAGAGTGTTTTGTAAAGAATTAGTAAGGCAGGAACTTGACGAGAAAAACAGGCTGATAAAAATTCCCGACGCATTGCTTGATTTTTACAAAGCCACAAGGCCGTCCCCGCTTATAAGGGCGAGGTTTTTGGAAAAATATTTAGACACGCCCGCCGCGATATATTATAAGCACGAGGGAAACAACACCTCGGGTTCGCACAAATTAAACTCCGCCGCAGCGCAAGCCTACTACGCGAAGGAGGCTGAGCTCACCTCGCTCACAACGGAAACGGGCGCGGGACAATGGGGAACGGCTCTTTCTATGGCGTGCGCTTTTTACGGCATTGACTTAACCGTTTACATGGTAAAGGTTTCAGCCGAGCAAAAGCCGTACAGGCGCGCGGTTATAGAAACTTTCGGCGCAAATCTTATCCCCTCGCCGTCGGATACAACGGAGGTAGGCAAAAAAATATTAAAGGAAAACCCCGGAACGGGAGGTTCTTTAGGCTGCGCTATATCCGAAGCAATAGAAATCGCATTAAAAAAAGAAAAATGCCGTTATGTTTTAGGAAGTGTTCTGGATCATGTTATACTGCATCAGTCTATAATAGGGCAAGAGTGCAAGGCGGCTTTTGAAAAATACGATATATCGCCCGATATTATAATAGGCTGCGCGGGGGGAGGCTCGAACTTAGGCGGTTTAATTTCTCCGTTTATGAGCGATAAAATAAACGGCAGATCAAACATGAGGTTTATTGCGGTTGAGCCGGCTTCCTGCCCGTCGCTCACAAGAGGTCGCTATGCCTACGATTACGGCGACACAGGCAAAACCACGCCCTTAATGAAAATGTATACGCTCGGCTCGGGATTTATTCCGCCGTCAAACCATTCGGGAGGACTCAGATACCACGGCATGAGTCCGATTGTTTCTAAGCTTTATAAGGACGGCTATATCGAGGCAAGAAGCGAAACGCAAACCGATGTGTTTAAAGCAGCGGCGCTATTTTCTAAAATTGAAGGAGTATTGCCCGCACCCGAATCTGCGCACGCAATAAAAGCGGCAATAGACGAAGCACTCCTTTGCAAAAAAACAGGCGAAAAGAAAAATATTCTTTTCGGTCTCACCGGCACAGGTTATTTTGATATGGCTGCTTATATGCTATATAACAGCGGAGCAATGAAGGATTATATTCCGACCGATGAGGATCTCGAAAAAGGCTTTGCTTCCTTGCCGAGGTTATAAGGAGTCATTTACGGGCTGTCTCAACAGATTTGTGAGGCAGCCTTAATTGTCTTTTTGGCTATTTCTGCAAATTATTCTCTTGCGTAGCGGGGCTGTGCGCTCGTCGAAACTACAGAAAATGTCTCAAAATCCGTTTAAACTATCCACGCCGTCTGTCTCGTCAATTTTCGGATTATGTTTGTTAAAACGGCTCAATCGAGTATTAAACGCCGTTTTGCCAACTGTTGTCCTGTCTCTAACCTCTTCTAGCCCGGTAATAAACAGTTAGGAAATATCTTAAAAGTTAAATTTTTTGATTCAATTTTATCGCGCAAAAGCATAAGCAATAATTCATTCACTTCTTCGATTAGGTCTTTTAAAACTTTCGGCACATTGCTTGGATAAGCATCTTCCTCTTTTCTTTCCTTTGAAAAAAATAATAGCATGGCTTTCTATAATCGTCCCAATTTGGAGAGGTTTATTAAAACAAGACGGGATGCTAATAACAAAAGACTGCAATAGTCAATTCGGACATAATAGGTTTTAAGTTTTTTAAAATCAGAAAAATTATTTTCATGCTCTTATTATGAGAGTTCTGTCGCCTAAGTTTGCGGCTAGAATCCGTAGAAGAGAAATGAATTTGGATTGGGTCAGTTCGTTGTCTTTTAGAGTTATTGTAATTGTTTTGTCGTGGGGCATTTCGACGGTTTCGAACAACGAATCTAATTTGTTTTCTTCAATAAAGTATTTGTTTGCAGTTTTCAGGTTGATGTCGATATAGACTTGGGACGGTTCATTTTTGAGGGTTTCTTTTAGGGTGCCGTAGTGGATGTCTTCGGGCTTTTTTATGTTTGCAAAAGTGAATAGATATTCGGGGAATTTGAAATAGTAGTCGTCCTTTATTCGGGCGAGCGTAAAGCCTTTGTCAACTTGAAAAACGGTAAGGTAGCTTAGACTTTTACCGATAAAGGATAATGTTTCGCCTTTATTATAAATTGTTTTGAGTGCTATTTGCGGTTCATCTGCGAGCTTGTTGCTTAACATAATATATTCGTAGCCGTCGTCACAGACGCCTGCGCCTGTGCACCATGCGTTGAGAGCAAATATGTGGTTTTCGAACTCATATACTAGTTTTTCGTAATCATTATTTTGCAAGTGGACAAGATCGGGGTATGAAATATAAATATACTTGTCCCAATCATATGACCCTCTTGTGCGCTGGTCAACTTTTTCTATATAATTGTTTAGCACCCAAAGCTCTCTTTCGAGTTCGGCTAGTTTTTCGGAATTTGCTTTGTTATTCTGAAGAAGTTCGATTTCCTTTTCTAGCTTACTTATCTGTTCCATCAGGCTGATTATTTCGTTAAGTCTGTTTACTTCGGCATCCAGTTTGTCTGCTTCGTTGCGGTTGCAGCCTAGGGAAAACAGGCTTATTACTATTACCAACAGTATAATTATTATTTTTTTCATATATACCTCCGATTAGACAAATTATCGACGGTTATGTAAATTTTATACTGTCATATTTTGAAATATAGTACTAAATAATTTGCAATTAACATAGAAGAGACTTGTTTTGTAGCATTTTATCAATACAATGCATCAAAGTCCTGAAATACAATAAATATTTATTGACAAACGATAAATATTTTTGTTAAAATGCATATAATAGCAAGTAAAAAGGAGAAATAGCGACAAGAGGTATGAATATGTATGATATTGCTATTATTGGATTGGGTCCTGCGGGAGCAATGTTTGCCGGACTTTTGGATAAAGGGTTTAAGGTTGTTGCTATAGACAAAAAGTCGCAGAATAAGGAAGGGTTTTTTATGAAAGCGTGCGGGGGATTGCTTGCAACTGATGCACAAAAGGCTTTGACTAAGTTGGATTTGACATTGCCCAAAGATGTTTTGGTTGACCCTCAAATTTTTGCTGTAAAAACTATTGATCTTGGACAAAACTTGGTTCGGCATTATCAACGCTTTTATATAAACCTTGACCGTAATAAATTTGACCGCTGGCTTATTGATATGATTGGGGATAATGTAGAGATTATAGATGAGTCGGTTTGTAAAAATATTGTACGAAAGATAGACGGCGGATTTGCCATCACATATTTAAGCAGCGGACAAGAAAAAACTGTCTTTGCAAAATATGTTGTCGGAGCGGACGGGTCAAATTCTATGGTTCGCAGGGATTTGTTCGGAAACATAAATATCAAGAGATATCTTTCTATACAGCAATCATTTGAGGGGCTTGAGCTAAAACCGTTTTACTCGTGTGTTTTTGATAAGAGCATTACATCATCTTATTGTTGGACGATTTCTAAGGATAATTATTTTGTTTTGGGAGGGGCGTTCCCTGTAAGAGAAGCGAAAAATCGGTTTGAATGTCTAAAAGCTAAAGTAGAGTTATTGGGGTACCGTTTGAATAAACCTGTAAAAACCGAGAGTTGTTTTGTGTCGATGCCGCAAAGATATAAAGATTTTTGTACGGCAGATAACGGGGCGTTTTTGATAGGCGAGGCGGCGGGTTTTATCAGTCCTAGCTCGCTAGAGGGCATAAGCTATGCGCTAAACAGTGCAAGTATTTTGGCAAAAGTTTTTAACAGCCGTACCGATAAATTATGTCGTGCTTATAAAAAGAAAATCAGACCAGTTTGTTATAAGCTTATGCGTAAAAAGTTGAAAGCGCAATTTATGTACCGTCCGTTTTTGCGCAAACTAATAATGAAAAGCGGGATGTGTTCTGTTAAAGTAAATGAAAATTTGAAATAAGATTTTATGTATTGCATCAATAAAAAAGATAACGATAAAGCGGAGAAAAATATTATGAAAGAATTTTTGAAAAAATACGGATCGACATTGTTTTTGCGAATTGCAATTATTGTTGCAGGAATTGCTGCGATTGTTGTGTGCGGGATTGCTACTTGGTGGGTAATATCTGATTGGAAAGCCGCGCCTGAATATCATACAATAATGATTGTTTTGGTTATTGGGTTGTTTTGTGCGTCGGTGCCTTTTGTTTTTGCTCTGTTTCAGGCGATAAGGCTTTTGGGATATATTGATACAAACCGTGCTTTTTCGGAACTGTCCGTAAAGGCGTTAAAAAACATAATGATTAGCGCAATAGTTATATTTATTATTTGTACGGTCGGGGGTTTGCCGTTTTTTTATTTTTGGGCGGAGCTGGAGGACGCTCCGGGGCTTATTGTTATCGGAATTATTATAGCTGGGGTGGCATTTGTAATAGCAATTTTTGCGTCCCTACTTTCAAGATTACTAAAGGAAGCAATCGAAGCAAAAGCCGAGAACGAGCTTACGGTATAGGGGGCAGGCGCAATTATGAGAATAGTAGTTAATATTGATGTTATGCTTGCAAAACGGAAAATGAGCGTAACCGAGTTGTCAGAAAAAATAGGAATAACTATTGCAAATCTTTCTATCCTAAAAAACGGAAAAGCAAAAGCAATTAGATTTTCTACACTCGAAGCACTTTGTGTTGCACTGGAATGTCAGCCCGCCGATATTTTGGAGTTTAGATAGAAAAGGTATAATTGGGCTTGTAACAATTGTTGCAACACCATTAAATATTTTAGATTTGACGACTTTTAAAATATTTAATGGTGTTGCGTGTAAATTATATAGTATATTTACAATTTATATTGTATAATGATTAAAATGATATGCTTTTAGTCAAAATAAAGGAGAGCATATGCATTTTGGGGGCACGAATATGAAAAAGTACAGGATATTATATCTTGCTGTTATCAGCTTGGTTCTTTCGCTTTTTTTTGCGGCATGTAAAAAAGACGATGACCCAATCTTGCCGAATCAAATTATTTTGTCGCAGAGCCAAGTTACTGTTTACGATAACGAGAGCATAGATATCTTGGTAACTGTACTTCCGGAGAATGCGGAAAATAAAGACTATACAATTACAAGCAGCAATACGAATGTTTTGACTATTGATAATAAGACCGTTATAATAAGCGGAGCAGGCAGTACAACTTTGACTTATACTGCTGCTGCTAACCCGTCGGTTACGGCTACTTGCGAGGTTACGGTAAACGCGTACCATGCGCTTGAACAAATTGTGCCGCAGTCAGATAAAATCACGATAAATTTTGACAATCCTGCGCCTAACTTGACGGTTGGATTTTTGCCAACTAACGCGACTAATCAAGAGTTTGCGGTAGAGATTGAAAACCAAGATATTGTAAGATACACTGACGGTAAATTTTACGGTATGCGTACAGGTGTTACAAAAGCTGTTTTGACCGGAGATAACGGTATTACTGCCGAAGTGGAATTGACCGTGGCGGATTTCGGGTTTTCGGTATTTGATACTGACTTGTATCCGATTAAAGCTAACAATAAATATTATTATTGCAATTATTTTGGTCATACTGTGCTTGGACCGTATAAGGCGGCGAGTGAATTTATCGAGGGCTATGCTGCGGTAAAAGATGAAAATAATAAATGGTTCCTTATTGACGGGCTGGGTAAAGCTGTAGGGACACAGTACGAGGAAGAAATTTACGACGAACTGGGAAGATTTTGGGTTGTTAAGGCCAATGGAAAGAATAAATTACTAAAGCCTGACGGTACTGTAATATTTAACGATTTGGAACATCTCGTTAGCTTGGGACAAAATAATGAGATGCTGGGTATTGCGGCTGACGGAAAAACCGGCATTTATACAAGAGACTTTGACCTTATTGCGCAGACTGACGGTATTTACAACGGATTTAATTCGATAGTTCATGACCGCTTTATGGAACTGACCGCTTATGGTAACAATTCGGTCTGGTTGGATTTTGTAACAGGCAAGGGATTTGTTGTTGAGAGCGGTGATTTGGGCGAACCATTTTGGATAGGTGACAATGCATACGGTTGCTTGGCTTGGAAGCAAAATGAATCGACATCTTACGGGGCAAAGTTCTTTTCGCTTATAAATCCAGAATATTTTGGAAATGCATTGATGGCGGCGGTCAGTGAAGATGGGATTTATATTGTTAAAGATGACGAAATGCTTTTATTGAATGCGAAAACGCACGAAATAATAGAAACATTTGATGCACCTAGCCCAGATTATATACATGCGAATTTTGCGGCATATGCAGATTGCGGACCCGGATATCTTTTGCTTAGTGACGAGTTTTTTAGTGCAGAAAGAATGTTATATACTATTGAACCGGAACCTAAGGCTGTTGCCGTAACAGAAATATTTGAAAATTCGTCTTATGCATATTTTGGCGGACAATATGTCGCATATCAAACCGCTACAGATGTTTATATTATCGCATATGATGGCGGCGGAAGATTTGGTGAAATTATGTATCATGAACAGTTGCCGACCGGCAAAGTATTTTACCGCTATATTTCTGCCGATTATTTACTATTAAAAGACTCGGCAGACGAAAATGATTCGCCGCTGAGTGTGTTTGATATAAATACAAAGCAGATAGTAAACAGCGCAGTATACACCTACCACAGTGAAACGAATAAAGCTGTTATCTCGTTTAGAAAAGCAGATTCAAGCTATGACTTTATTGTAACAAGTGAGCAAGGGAATAGCATATATTACAAGACCCAAAGTTTGAATGGATTGAACTTGTATGCTTGGCAGGACAAAATTATCATGTATATAGATGACAGCCTGTATTTTTATGACGGTACATTTATAGAAGAAAAGATTAACGGCAGGAAGTATTTTACTTATGAGCGGGAAGGAGAGACATATTTGGGTTCACGCTTTGCGCCGGGTAAAGAAGTTGGCGGATTTACGGACATCTATGTATATTATGAAGAGCATTTTACTGTAGACGGAAAACAGCATTTTTTGGTTGTTAAGGACGGAAATCTTGCTTTTGTTGAAGGCAGGCTGTGGCACGAAACGGATTCGTATTATGTGTACGAGCATGATACCGAGATTTTCCACCTGTATGCCCAAACTATGAAAAAGGTAAAAGTCGGTGAGGTTTCGGTTCAAGCGGATGTTGCATTCACACATGTCGGATTTGAATATATATACGAGAAAAAATCAAACGGTAAACATTTTATATATTCACTTGACAGAACTCAAAGTTTAGAGCTTGTAAGTAATAAGGCCTTTACTACTACCAGAACATTAGGTGATTCTGTCGGATTTTTTGCCAATGATATTATGTTTGGAATGTTTACGGATGATAACGGCGCAAAGAGGCTTGGTTATTATCCGATAGAGGCTATGCTAAATACTAATCTTGCCCAATTTGTTGCTGCGGGCGGAGGTGTATTTGTATACAATCAGGATGGCGGCGTACCGCTGTTGAAAACTTATGACCTGCCGTCAGGCGCAACTGATTTGGAAATAGTCGATCTCAGCGCACTGGGCTATACGCTTGAGGGGCAAAAATATGTAACGATTAAATCTGACTTTGGTCTTATTACTCTGACAAGTGAGCAAATGATTAATTTTTCGGGTATAACAAATTACAAAAATTATGTTTTAATCCGTTTTAGTAATTCAAAGCCAAATATGGTTTTTGATAAGGATTGCAACTTGATTGTAGAAAGCCTCAAATCTATGACATCGCTTACGGGTTCTATAGGAAATTCATTCGGAGTATCGCTTGATGCATATGTGTTTTGGGATGCAGATACAGGACTGGGTACGCTTTATTATCCGAAACATGACATAGTTATAAATAGCATTCAGTCCATTAAACAAAATTTATCTGTTGAAGGTCAAGCTATTTTAAAAATTAACAACGAGTCAAAATTTTATATGATTAATTTTGACGGTGTTAGTCTTTTGAGTGAGCGCAGCGGTGCAAAAGATTGTTTGTATTTTTTAGTTGAAAGTGCAGACGGATATATCAGGTATGTTTGGTATGAATTTGATGACGGTTTTATGGTTAAGACGAACGGCAAAGAATATCATGCTGTTGAAGTTTATGAGACTTATTCAAGCTTTTCGGATAGATATTATCTTTTGCCTGACAATCGAATTGCTGTAATATATGGCGGTGCAAACGGAAAGTCTTTTGTGTTTGAGGCTGATGGTACTAATGCTGTGTACAATGCAAGGTTTAGCGATACCGGATATGGGGGACTTATTACAACTGTTGAATCAGAGGGCGAAAACACAATCACGACGATATTTACAGCAGAATACAAAAAGATAATAAGGCTTGCAAAAAAATCAAGTGTAAGTATTGAGGATGTTTCCGGTACAGTGATTACCATGCGTAGTAGTTATTACGAGTATATGTATTACAGCATGGACGGTACTTTGCTAGGCACTTATTCGGATAATGCGTGGAAATGGTGGGAAAGTATCCCTGTGCCGTTTGTACTTGATGACGAAAAAGGACTTATTTTGTACTGCGGAGGTACTGCACCGGTTGAGCTTGGCGGTATAAAAAGTATTGTGGGATATGGTAAAACGGATAATATTGGCATGTTTTTAGATAAAGCAGACAAACTAGTTATTTTTGATTATAGTCAAGGCAAAACATTATACCGTGCCGAATAAAATTACAAAAGTTACAATTAATAAATTAATAATTTAAGAGAGGGAAAATTCAGATGAGTAAAAAGAGAGATTTTAGAGGACTTTTAACTAAAGTTTTGTGTCTTGTTTTTATTGTGCCGATTTTTGCCGCACTGATTGGATGTGGAGGACTCAATATAGACAAGCTTGCCAGAAAACTTGATTCGGATATCGACGAATTATTTTCGCAGATAGACAACGAGAGTGTTAATGTTCAGGACAGGTTTTATGGTCTGGAGTACACATCAACAAATGATATAAAGCTGCCGTACCGTATTTATATACCGGACTCGTATAAAAACAAGGGAGACGGGTTGCCGCTTTTGGTTTTTTTACATGGGTCAGGGGAACGCGGTAATGATAACGAAGCGCATATTTTGCTGAACACACCGTTTTTTAGGCTTATAAATGATGAGGAGATTTCAGCGGAGATGTCTTGTGTTATTGTTGCACCGCAATGTTCTGCAGAGTCAAATTGGGCTAGCAGTATCAAGGCGGTAAACGAACTTACCAAAAAGATTGTTGATAATTTGAATATTGACGATACAAGAGTTTATATTACGGGCGTATCTATGGGTGGTAACGGTACATTTGCGGCATTGGCGAATAAGCCCGATTTATATGCCGGAGCTATTCCGATTTGTGGCTGGGCGGATTTAGGTACAGCCGAAATAATAAAGGATATTCCTATTTGGGCTTTTCATGCAGCTGATGACTATAATGTAAGCGTGAGGTATTCCCGTGAAATATATGCAGAAGTCAAGGCAGTGGGCGGCGATAAATTTAAGTACACCGAATACACTTCGGGCGGTCACGGAATATGGGGTACCGTATACAGTAATATGGATAATTTGAGATGGCTGTTTGAACAAGTAAAAGAAAGCAAATAAATAATAGTTTGAAGTTTGTGTATAAGTGATAAGCAAATGGATTCAAAATAATAGGTCGATAAGTCGAGGCAGAGATTTTTGAGAAAGCCGATACATAATAAAAGCCAAAATGAAAAGCGGATCTGTAAATGTTGCAAAGATTTTTGCTTGACAAATGTCGGGGGGGGGGTGCTATATTTAGTATTATTAGTAAAGTATACAAAGCGTTAGGAGGAAAGAATTTGATGAAAAAGATAGCTTTGTGGTTGGTTGTTGTGTTATTGGCACTTGGGTTTTCGGCTTGTGGGTCTGATGATAATAATTTGACGATTGAGGAAATATCCCATAAATTTATTGAAGATATTTTTATAAATAAAGAATATGACAATGTTTACGAGGGGTATTCCTTCTCGGATGAAATGAAAGCGGCAATAAGTTCTGAGTTTTTAAAAACTGTTTCTGAACAGTCAGAGGAAAGACACGGGCAGTTTGATAAAATAAGTTCAACTCAGACGCAACAAAGCGGAACAACCAGTAGTGTGGTTATGCTCTGCGCTGCAAAAAACTCTGGCTTTCAAGTAACTTTGAGCTTTGATACGGATAAAAAAATAATTGGTTTGTTTTTTGCTCCGACTATTGATTTAACTCCTTTAGAAAACGGTGAGCGTGTTTCTATAGGTGCAGAGGGCAGAAAGCTTCCCGGCGTTTTGACAACAGGCAGGGACTCTGACAATCTTGTTATATTGTTACCCGGTTCTGGTGCGAATGATATAAACGGCACAATTGGTCAGATTACGCCTTACAGAGATTTGGCAGAACAAATTGCATCAGAGGGAACGGCCGTTTATCGGTTTTATAAACGCACTTATTATTATGCGGGAACCAACAAAATTAATGTAAATACTCTGACGCCGTATGAGGAGATTATTGAGGATGCTATTAGTGCCGTAAATTATTTTTCTGATCCGACAAGCCCGCATTATTATAAAAACATTATTTTGACCGGGCATAGCTTGGGCGGATATCTTTTGCCCAAAATTTACGAAATGGTACAAAATAAAGACGCTATAAAAAAGCTTGTGTATCTTGCCGCTAATGTTTCGCCATTAGAGGATTTGTTGGTAGACCAACACGAGCTTTATGTGCAAGACCATAATCTATCAGCGTCGACTTATTGGCAGCAAGTTATCGCTCAATATGAGGAATTAAGGGAAGTTGTAAAAAACCTTACTCCGCAGTCGCCCTATACACCTGCGCAATTAGGCGGTTGTAGCAAATATTATTATTTATATCTAAAGGACTATAATCCTGTAGAGATTGCGGAGACTATTGATATTCCGATGTTGTTTGTGTTTGGCGAAAAGGATAAGAATGTACCCTTGAAGGAAGAAGAATTTTGGAAAAACGGCTTGGCTGATAAAGAAAATGTTGAGTTTAAAACATTTGCAGGGCTTACTCACTTATTTATAAACGGTACAGGCTGGGCAGCGAACGATGTTAATCAAAAGCAATCTGTTTCTTTATCCGTAACAAAGTTTGTTCATGAGTGGATAGTACAATAAATAATAAATTATATACTTTTATTATTACTAATATTTAATGGTCAGCGACCAAGAATTCGTAGAATACAAGCCTTTTTGTGTTTGGTTCAAAAATTATAAACAGGCATGCGTCTGTTGCTTTTTGGTTGTAGTTTGCGATATATGCGCCGTGCAGTCCCCATTGTATATCAGGGCTATCCCAGTTTGGTAAAAAGCGTTTTGGGATTTGCATCAGGAAAGCTTTTGTGAGCTTTTCAAAGTAAAGCTTGGCGTAGGCGCTATCGCTCAAAACAGGAAACTTGTTTTTGTATTGGTTTATTTCTGCTTGATTGTAGGATGTCAAGTTACAAATAGTGTTAGAAGTCAATTCTGATAATCTATTGTCAAGGGAATTGCTATCTAGTTTAAAGACAGCATAAGCTAATTCATCATGTCCGCCTACAAAACCAAAGGATCTAAACTTGCTGTATTTTAGTTTTATATCTTCGGGAAGTGTAAAATCCCAATTTGCCTCGAAATGATTGGTTGTTTTTATATAGTTTCTTTTTTGCGGAATTAATATTGAAATAGCTGTAATAACTACAATTAATACAAGCGATGTTACAACAATTAGTATTCTGGGTATTTTTTTGCGTGAACGCCACCACGGATAAATCTTTATCAATAATTTTGCAAGCAAAAATAATGCTAAATATATGACGCAGATTAGTATAAGTCCAAGATATATATTGAGAGGGGTTTGATTGAACATTGCCTCTAAGGCGAGCGCAAACCCTACAAAAGGAAAAATAATTATTAGTATAGCTAAACAATAAAAAACAATCCAAGCAATTGTCTTTGCATTATCCATAAAATGCAGCAGTTTTTTTGATATCATACTAGATGTTTATGCCAAGAGAACAATCTGTTATGCAAAGATTTTAGGTTATCGGGTTTTTGTAATAATTTCGGACGCAACGCAAGAAATATTATAAAACTAACTGCACCATAATTATTATCAAAAAAACAGGTAAAAATCTTTGACAAATCGTAAACAACAATATATAATTAGATAAACTAACTAATTAATTTATGGGGACTTGAGATGGATAATTTGGATAATGAACTTAATGAGTTGCTTGTAGAGACATTTAATGTCATACAAAAGATTGAGGATAGGGAACTGCAAAAACTTGAAAAAGCGGATTTGTCTATCAGCGGGTTTCATATGTTTGAGGCTATTGCAAAGGACGGCGGGCAGAGTACGGTAAGTTCGCTTGCGGCTAGACTCGATATTAGTTTGCCGTCGGTAACGGTTGCGGTTAGTAAGCTGGAAAAAAAGGGCTATGTCGAAAAGGTGCGTTCTGATGAGGATGCAAGGAGTGCGAGCATAGCACTCACTGACAAGGGAAAAGAGGTTAACAAATATCATGAGGATTTTCATAGACATATGATTGGACAGATTACAAAACAGCTTGACGAGGACGAAAAGAATATTTTGCACAAGACTATTGCCAAACTTAACCGATACTTTAGGATAATTTCGTCTTAGAATCAAAATAAAAAGGAAATAACAACTATGAGTTTTAGCATACTCGGGACAGGCTGTGCTTTGCCCGCAAAAGAGATATCTAATGATGACCTTTCTAAAGTTGTCGACACCAGTGACGAATGGATTAGGTCTAAGACAGGTATCGAAAGAAGGCGTTTTATCACTGACGAAACGCTGACAGAACTTGGGGCAAAGGCGGCAAAGGAAGCGCTTGACAATTCCGAAACGACGGCAAAGGATATCGATTTGGTTATTTGTTCGACTACGGTAGGGGATACACATATGCCGTCGCAGGCTTGCTTGATTGCACAAAGTATCGGGATAAATGCTGCGGCTTACGATATCAATGCGGCATGTTCGGGATTTATTTATGCGCTTGATTTAGCCGCGGGACACTTTGCCAGAAAAAAAGTTAAAAAGATTTTGATAGTTTGTGCCGAACATATGAGCCGATTGTTGGATTTTGGTGACAGGTCAACATGTGTGCTGTTTGGTGACGGAGCTTCGGCTGTTGTCTTGGGTGAGGGTGAGGATTTGTTGTCGGTTATGATTAATGCCGCACCTTGCAAAAGTGTTTTGAATGTGCCGTTTGCCGGTGGGGGCTCACCGTATTGTAATCAAGAGCATGAAAAACCTTTTTTGAAAATGGACGGGCAGCAGGTTTATAAATTCGCGGTAAATACAGTTGCACCTGATTTAGAAAGAGTGATTGCCGATGCCTGCCTTGCAAAAGACGATATTGATTATGTAATACTGCATCAGGCGAACATGAGAATAATTGACACGGCAAAGGACAGGACGGGAATTGCTGCCGACAAGTTTTTGAACTGTATAGCTGATACTGGCAATATTTCGTCTGTGTCGATTCCGCTGATTTTGGACAGAGCGAACAGAAGCGGGAGATTTAAAAAAGGCGATATAATTGCTTGTTCTGCTTTTGGTGCGGGGTTGACTACAGCGGCTTGCGTATTGCGATGGGGCAGGCTCTAGTAAGGGACTTGATGCATGTCTGAAATCCTTTACTGAAACCTACCGAGAACTTTTTATATTTAAGACTATTATTACTAACAATTCATTTAATAAAATAACAATTATAAAAGGAGATATAAAAAATGACTATTGAAAGACTAGTGGAGATTTTGAATGATTTTAGGGACTTTGACCCTGCATCGGTAAAACCTGAAACGACCTTTGAGGAACTTGGGTTGGATTCACTGGATGTTGTCGATTTGGTTATGAAACTTGAAGAGGAAACAGGTGTTGCTATTCCTGTGAGCGAGAACATCAGAACTATTGGAAATGTTTTAGAGTTTATCAAAACTAATAAGGCGTAGAGCTATTATGCTAAGTTTTAAGAATAATCTGTTTTGTAATCTTTTGGGGGTAAAATACCCGATTATTCAAGGCGGTATGGCTTGGGTTGCAGATGCGCAACTTGCCGCAGCTGTGTCAAACGGCGGGGGTTTGGGTCTGATTGCGGCTATGAATTCTAACGGTGAGCAGTTGCGTGAACAAATCCGCAAGGCAAAGACGCTGACTGACAAGCCATTCGGAGTAAATATTATGATGCAAAGTCCGTATGTGTCAGAAGCGGCTGATGTCGTGATAGATGAGGGTATCAAGGTTGTAACTACAGGTGCCGGCAGTCCTGCTGATTTTATGGATAGGTGGAAAGCTGCGGGAATAATCGTTATGCCGGTTGTTCCGTCAGTTGCGTTTGCAAAGCTGATGACAAGAATGGGCGCAAGTGCGATAGTTTGTGAGGGGACTGAAGCAGGCGGGCATATAGGCGAGATTACAACCATGGCTCTTGTGCCGCAGGTTTGCGATGTTGCAACTGTTCCTGTTGCGGCGGCAGGCGGAATTGCGGACGGCAGAGGTATTGCGGCAGCATTTATGCTGGGTGCGTCCGCTGTACAGGTAGGTACACGATTTTTGGCGGCAAAGGAATGTAATATCCACCAAAATTATAAGGATTTGGTTATAAAGGCAGCTGATACAGGCACTATCGTCACAGGCAGGCGACAAGGCTTGCATCCGGTACGCTCGCTAAAATCATCATTCTCGCTTGACTTTAAGCGTCAAGAGGACGATATGAGTATACCAAACGAACAGATTATGAGTTTGGGTGCGGGTGCGCTAAGGATTGCCGTGCAGGAAGGCGACACTAAAAAGGGTTGCTTTATGGCGGGGCAGGTTGCGGGGCTTATAAAAAAAGAGCAGACCGCAAAAGAAATCATTGACGAAATGTTTTTTGAATTTGAAGATATTATCGGGAGAGCGAAAAATTGTCTAGAGTAGCTTTTGTGTTTTCGGGTCAAGGTGCGCAATTTAGCGGCATGGGAAAGGACTTATACGACAGCTCGCCAAAAGCCAGACAGGTTTTTGATGTTTGCGAGAGCATCAGACCGGGAACGATTAGTCAGTGTTTTTATGGAAGTAATGAGGAATTGGCTCTGACTGTCAATACGCAGCCGTGCATTTTTGCCGTATCGGTAGCGGCGGCAGAAAGCTTTAGAGAAAAGGGAATAGAACCGCAGGCTGTGGCAGGGTTTTCCGCAGGTGAGATTCCTGCGTTAACCTTTGGCGGCATGCTATCGGTAGAACAGGGGTTTATGGCGGTTATTAGGCGTGCCGAACTAATGCATGAGGCAGCAAGCGAAGTGAATGGCGGAATGGCAGCGGTTTTACGATTGGATGCAGGCAAAGTTGAACAGCTGTGCAAAAACGCTGGTGTTTATCCTGTAAATTACAATTGTCCGTCCCAGACAGTAGTTGCAGGCGAGGTCAAAAAACTTTCGGAGTTTGTTGATACCGTTACTAAGAGCGGCGGCCGAGCTATTGTGCTAAAAGTGAGCGGGGCGTTCCATTCGCCTTATATGGACAGTGCGGCTATAGGTTTTGAAAAGTATTTGAATGGGATTGAGTTTGGCAGTGCCGTTATTCCGGTTTATGCGAATTTGACTGCATTGCCCTATAAGTCATCTGATGCAAAAAAGACTTTGGCAGCACAAATCAATAGCCCTGTATTGTGGCAAAAGACTATTGAGAACATGATTAGCGACGGTATCGAAGAATTTATGGAAACGGGCCCGGGGAATGTTTTGAGCGGGTTGATATCTAAAATAAAGATTTAGATATAAAGGATGAATTTAATGTTAAAAGATAAAACAGTATTAATTACGGGTGCAACGCGGGGTATAGGAAAAGAGGTTGCCTTGAGCATGGCAAAAAACGGTGCGGACATTGCCGCGCTCTATTCTAGTGATGTTGCGGCTGCGGAAGAGTTGAAAAAACTGGTTGAGAATATGGGTGTTCGTTGTCAAGTGTACAAATGTAATGTCTCGGATTTTGAAAACAGTAAGACAACGGCTGAGACAGTAATTAAAGATTTTGGACATATTGATATCTTGGTCAACAATGCAGGCATTACCCGTGACGGACTTGTGGCTTCAATGAGCGAAGCGGATTTTGATATTGTTTTGGATGTTAACCTTAAAGGTGCATTTAATATGATAAAACATCTTTATCAAAACTTTATGCGCTTGCGTGGCGGGACTATTATTAATATGTCCAGCATAATAGGACTATCCGGCGGAGCGGGACAGGCAAATTATGCCGCATCTAAGGGCGGACTTATTGCTTTGACTAAATCTGTGGCAAAGGAGCTTGCGGGACGAGGCGTTACCTGCAATGCTATTGCACCGGGCTATATCGAGACAGAGATGACAGAGGTTTTGTCTGATGCGGTCAAGCAAAAGTATTTGACTGCGATACCGCTAAGACGGGCAGGTAAGCCGTCGGATATTGCGGCATTAGCAATATTTTTAGCTAGTGAAGGCGCCCGTTATATTACGGGCGAGGTTATAAGAGCTGACGGAGGACTATGTATATGAAGCGTGTAGTAGTAACTGGTATGGGTGCAATATCGCCGATTGGTAATGATTTGGCGACTTATTGGCAGGGCTTGACGGACGGCAAATGCGGAATTGACTTTATTACTAAATTTGACACAACAGATTTTAAGGTTAAGATTGCAGCTGAGGTCAAGGATTTTAATCCGTCTTTGTATATGGATAAAGGTGACATCCGCCGTAGTGACCTTTTTACACAATATGCTGTCGCTGCTGCAACGCAGGCTGTAAATGACAGCGCGATTGTAGGGAATGTTTTATCCGAGCGTTTTGGGGTATATTTTAGCTCCGGCATAGGCGGAATCAAGACGCTTGAGACAGAGAGTAACAAGCTTAGTAAAAATGGCGCGGGTGCTGTTTCGCCTTACTTTATTACTATGATGATAGAGAATATGGCTGCGGGACTTATTGCGATAAAACATAATGCTCAAGGTCCTTCGTTGTCAGTTGTGACTGCTTGTGCTACTGGCACAAATTCTATCGGAGAAGCATACAGGGCAATTAAGCACGGGTATGCCGACGCTATAATTACGGGCGGAAGCGAGGCTGCTATCACTCCGATTTCTATTGCTGGTTTTACCAGTTGTATGGCTTTGTGCGAGAATAATGACCCGCAAAAAAGCAGTATTCCTTTTGACAAAAATCGTTGCGGATTTGTTATGGGCGAGGGTGCGGGTGCACTTGTTTTAGAGGAATATGAACATGCCGTGCGTCGTGGTGCAAGGATTTATGCCGAGGTTTGCGGGTACTCAAATGCTTGTGATGCGTATCACATAACCGCACCTAGAGCAGACGCAATATGCACTGCGCGGGCAATAAAAAATGCGCTTGACGAGGCAGGTATCATCGACATAAAAAGTCTATATATAAACGCTCACGGAACCAGCACACAGCTCAATGACAAGACTGAAACTCTTGCATATAAAACAGCTTTAGGCGCTCGTGTCGCAGACGCATTAATTAGTTCGACCAAATCTATGATTGGGCATTGTTTGGGCGCAGCGGGCGCACTAGAGGCTGTAGCGACAATAAAGGCGATAAATGACGGCGTTGTGCCGCCTACAATAGGGCTAAATGAGGCAGACCCCGAATGTGATTTGAATTATGTTCCGCACAAAAAAATAGAGCGAAAAATAAACGCGGCAATATCAGTTAATATGGGGTTTGGCGGGCATGATGCTTGCATAGCATTTAAGAAAATATAAGGGTATTACGGAGGTCAAAAATATGGATTTTAAAAATATAAAACAGCTTGCAAAAATCTTGAATGAGAGCGGATTGACGGCTATAGAAGTTGCAGAAGGTGAGAGCAAAATCCGCCTAGAAAAGAACAATGCGACAAGCACGGTTCAACCCCATTTGCCTGTTATGCCTGTTGCTACGGTAATGAACGATGCGTTTGATAAGACCGATATAAAACAAGAAAAGCAAGTTGAGAATACCATAGACTTTAATAGGATAGAAGAAATAAAGTCGCCAATGGTGGGGATTTTTTATGCCGCATCTTCGCCCGATGCAAAACCTTTTGTCGAGGTTGGAAGCAAGGTCAAAAAGGGCGACACACTTTGTGTTATAGAGGCTATGAAGATTATGAATGAGATAACAGCAACACATGACGGCGAGGTTGTTGACATTTGTGCGCAGAACGGTCAGGTAGTGGAATTTTCGCAAACTTTATTCAAAATATTTTAGTTTATAGGAAGGCGGATAATCAATTATGAACCGTGAAGAAATAAAAAAAGTAATACCGCACCGTGAGCCGATGTTGCTTATTGACGAGGCGGAAGCTGTGAGTGAGACAACCGGCAAGGGTCATTATACTGTAAAGGGTGACGAATGGTTTTTGCAAGGGCATTTTCCCGGAAATCCGACAGTGCCCGGAGTGATATTATGCGAGATGATGGCTCAATGCGCTTGCTCTGTTCTGGGCGATAAAATAAGCGGCAGAACAACTTACTTTACTTCGCTTGACAAAGTAAGGATACGCAAGCCTGTAGTGCCGGGGAATAGATTTGATATAGAAGTGGTGTTTACAAACGAGAAAGCAAACTTCTTTTTTGTGGATTGTAAAGGTTATGTAAATGAAAAACTGTGTATAAGCGGGAGCTTTTGCTTTGCGGCAGTATAGCAATATAAACATATTAATTGCTATTAGTAGTGCCAATAATTTGGAGTAAGATATGTTTTCGAAAATTTTAATTGCTAATAGGGGCGAGATTGCTATAAGAATAATTCGTGCCTGTAAAGAGATGGGCATTTCTACTGTTGCCGTTTTTTCGGAGGCTGACAGAGATGCTTTACATGTTTCGTTAGCCGATGAGAGCTATTGCATAGGACCTGCAACGTCATCGGAGAGCTATCTTAATATGTCGGCTATATTGAGCGCGGCTGTTGCCTCAGGAGCGGGAGCAATTCATCCCGGCTACGGATTTTTGTCCGAGAACGCACGGTTTGCAAGTTTTTGTAAGGAGTGTAAAATCGCTTTTATCGGGCCTTCTGCCGAAGTTATCAACCGCATGGGCGATAAGGATGCGGCAAGGCGAACTATGACCGAGGCAGGGGTGCCCGTAATCCCCGGAAGTAATTTACTTGATAACATCACGGCTGCGACAGAGGCTGCCGAGAGGATTGGTTATCCTGTACTTTTAAAGGCTCGGGCGGGCGGCGGCGGCAAGGGTATAAGACTTGTAAAAAATCCGTCGGAGTTGGAGAATGCCTTTAATATTACGCGTTCCGAGGCGATTAGTTCCTTTTCGGACGGCGCACTTTATATGGAGAAGTTTTTGAGCGGGGTTAAGCATATTGAGGCTCAGATACTTAGCGATAGTAGCGGCAATACGGTTGTTTTGGGCGAGCGTGAATGTTCTATCCAGCGGCGTAATCAAAAGCTTATTGAGGAATGTCCCTCGACGGCAGTTGATTCAAAGATGCGTAAAAAAATTATCGAAATAACCAAAAAGGCGGCAGCGGCTGTCGGATACTGCAATGCAGGGACTATAGAATATTTGCTTGACAGAGAAGGCAACTTGTATTTTATGGAGATGAACACCCGTTTGCAGGTTGAGCACGGCGTAACCGAAATGGTAACGGGTATTGATATCGTAAAATGGCAAATCCGCATAGCTGCAGGATTGCCGCTGGCATTTAGGCAGTCGGATATTAAGCTTGTGGGTAATGCAATTGAGTGCCGTATAAACGCCGAAAATCCAAATCTTGATTTTAGACCGTCAGCAGGCACAGTAGAACTTTTGCACTTTCCCGGCGGACCTTGGGTGCGGTTTGATTCGGCTTTGTATCAAAATTATACAATTCCTCCGTTCTATGATTCGATGATTGCAAAGATTATTGTTTGCGGAGGTAACCGTGAGGAAGCAATACGAAAAATGCAAGCTTCGCTTTGCGAATTTGTTATCGAGGGAATAGATCATAATGCCGATTTTTTATGCGATATTTTATCCGACAAGGATTTTAAGGCAGGCGATTATTATATAGACTTTTTAAGTAAAAGGTCAAAACGAACATAACTGCATATTTGCATACAAAATATTTTACTATTAGTAAAAAGGAAGATAATACATGGGATTCAAAAAATTTAAAAAGCCTGATAATCCGCCGGAAATACTGGTTGACAGCAATAGTATCAGTGCACCCGAAAACGATATTTGTGAAAAATGTTCTGCATGCAACAAGACATTTTTTTGCACGGAATTTAAAGAAAAGCTTTATACTTGTCCTAAGTGTGGTCATTATTTGCGTATAAGCGCAAGAAAAAGAATGGACTTAATTTTGGATGATGGAACATTTAGTGAATTGTTTGGCGATGTTTCTAGCAATAACACTTTGAGTTTTCCTGATTATGACCAAAAGCTAGCTAAGTCCAAAGAATCGAGCGGTGAGAATGAGGCTGTTATTTGCGGCATCGGTAAGATAGATAATATTGGTTGCGCAATTTTTGTTATGGAGCCGCAATTCATGATGGGGAGCATGGGGGTTGCGGCAGGCGAGAGAATAACGCTTTTGTTTGAATACGCCCAAAAAATGTGCTTACCTGTCGTCGGCTTTACGGTGTCGGGCGGCGCGCGTATGCAGGAGGGGATTTTGTCACTGATGCAGATGGCAAAGACAAGCGGTGCCATAAAAAAACATTCCGACAGCAATAATTTGTATATAACGGTGCTTACAGATCCTACAACAGGAGGGGTTACGGCAAGCTTTGCGATGTTGGGCGACATAATTTTGGCAGAGCCCCGTGCGCTTATCGGGTTTGCCGGTCCCAGGGTAATAGAGCAGACAATACGGCAAAAACTACCCGCAGGTTTTCAGAGAGCGGAATTCTTATTGGAGAAAGGTTTTGTTGACAGGATTGTCCCGCGCAGTGAGCAGAAAAAAGTGCTAGGGCAATTATTAAACATGCACAAATAAATTAGTTTATAAAATCAATTTAATTGAATCGGAGCGGTAAACTTAATAAAAAAAAGCAAAAGGAGCAGACATGAAGGCATATGACAAAGTGTTGGCTGCCCGCAAAGTAGGGCGTGCTACCGGACTAAAATTTATAAACGAAATAATTGACGGGTTTGTCGAGCTGCATGGAGACAGGCGTTTTGGTGACGATAAAGCAATCGTAACGGGATTAGGCTTTTTGGGAGACATGCCTGTAACTGTTATTGCTCACGAAAAAGGTACTGACACAAAAGATAAAATCAGCCGTAATTTTGGTTCGGCACACCCTGAGGGGTATCGTAAGGCATTGCGTCAAATGAAACTGGCAGAGAAGTTTTGCCGTCCTGTTATTTGCTTTATTGATACATCGGGTGCATACTGCGGTATTGGTGCGGAGGAGCGTGGACAGGGTCAGGCTATTGCAGAAAACTTATTTGAAATGATGACTCTAAAAACCCCGATTATTTCGGTTTTGATTGGTGAGGGCGGAAGCGGCGGCGCATTGGCTTTGGCTGTTGCGGATGAGGTATGGATGCTTGAAAACTCAGTTTATTCTGTAATATCGCCCGAGGGTTGTGCAAGTATTTTGTGGAAGGATTCAAAAAAAAGTGAGCAGGCAGCGGAATGCTTGAAGCTTACTCCGAATGATTTGCTATCTTTTGGCGTTATTGAAAAAATTATCTCCGAAAGTGGCGATGAGAAAAGCTGTTTTGACAGAGTAAAAAGCGGGTTAATTGAAACACTAAAAAAGTTGAAAGTTATGGATATAGATAAATTGTTAGAAAACAGATACGAGAAATATAGGAGGATAAGATGATAGCAATAGTTACCGACAGTACTATTTATGTTACGAAGCAACAGGCAAGCGAATTAGGGATTCATGTTGTTCCGATGACCTATGCGGCAAACGGGCATGTGTTTCATGAGCTGTATTCCGATGCAAACGGCGAATACCTAAAACATTTATCCAACAAATGTACAACCTCTCAGGTTAGCACTGCCGCTTTTATGAGTACCTTTGCCGAACTTAGACGGCAAAATTATGAAATTTTGTGTTTGGTTATATCCTCACGCTTGAGCGGGACTTATTCGAGTGCGATGATTGCCGCAAGGGAAGTCGACGAAAAGAATATCAGGATTGTAGACACACGAACGGTTGGCGGCGGCATAAAGTTTTTGGCGGAATGCGCTAAAGAGCTTATTGCCGAAAACAAGCCGCTGGAGGAGATTGCCGCAGTGCTGGAACATGAGCGGGAAAAGATTTCGATAGTCTTTTCGGTAGAGAATTTGGGCCCTTTGAGAAACAGCGGCAGGATGGGCTTTATCCGTCAATCGATGGGAACGATACTCAATATCCGACCGGTATTGCGCTGCAGTGAGGGAACAGTTACTTCGTGGGAATATTCCAGAGGCCGCAATCAGCAGATAGAAAAGTTGATAGGTGCGATTGACAAAAATGCAAAAAAAATTGTGATACATTATTTAGGTAACAAGGATATTGCATATGCTTTATCTGATGCAATCCGCAGTCGGTTCTCTTTTGTCGAACCGACTATACAACAGCTTGGTCCGGTATTGGGAATACATTTGGGCGTTCCGGCTTTTGGTATTGTATGGATGACTTAATAATAAACTGACCTAAATAGTAACAGGTATAACACTTTGAAAAATAACGAATTATCAAAAAAAGATATAATTGATAATCTCGACACTGACTTCGTTGGGCGGGATATTATTTTGCTTCAAAGTGTCAATTCTACTAATCAATTTTTAAAAGAGCAGGATGCAAATAATGTTTCTGACGGGCTTGTTATTATTGCCGATATGCAAACGGCAGGGCGGGGTCGCTACGACAAAACATTTATATCAAAAAGCGGCGAAGGTATTTATCTGAGTATTTTGCTAAAACCGAAAGAGCCGATAGAGGATATTCATTTTTTGACAATGTGCAGCGCCGTAGCTGTTGCTGAATCAATTTTTCATGTTTGCGGTATAAATTCAGGTATTAAATGGGTGAATGATGTTTTTGTCGGTAACAAAAAGATTTGCGGGATTTTGACTGAGTCGGTAATGTCCGCAGAAGCAGGCAGAGTAGAAAGCATTATTGTAGGTATAGGCATAAACACAGGCGAGGTTGCAGACGAAATAAAAGATATAGCAACTTCGATTTTGCAAGTGTCAGGCTTGAGTAGTATTCGCAATAAGCTTATTGCCGAAGTTTTAAACAGATTCGAAGCGGCATACTTGGATTGCTTTTTTAGAAATAAAAAGGATAGTATACTAAAACAGTATGACGAAAAATTGTTTATCAAAGGCAAAACCGTCAAGATATCGGAATTTGGCAATGACTATATTTGTAGCGTGACAGGCGTAGATGAGAGAGGGGCATTGATTGTTATGGACGAAAACAATCAAACCCGCATAGTGACTAACGGTGAGGTTAGACTTTTATGAAAACTGTAAGCAAAGCAGAACAAAATAAATCAACAAATTGCTCCAATACAATAGCACGATTTTCGACAAGAGAGCTAACACATATTGCGATTTTAGTTGTGCTGGTTGCAGTAATGTCACAGATATCGATGCCTATCCCTATAAGTCCTGTTCCGATTTCTTTTGGGCTTGTCGGCGTATATATGTGTGGTATTTTGCTAAGGCCTAAAAGCGCGCTTTTGGCTCTTTTTACATATCTTTTGCTCGGAACGGTTGGTATGCCTGTTTTTAGCAATTTTCGCGGAGGTATCGGAACACTCTTTGGTGCTACAGGAGGTTATTTGCTTTCCTATCCGCTTATTGCATGGTTGATTTCTTTTTGTCTAAATAAAAGACTTGCAACAAAAAATGATAATAGAAAAATAAAAACACTGCCTTTTATAAAAACCGCATTTGTACTTGTAATTGCTCAAGCAATATTATATTTTTGTGGTACTGTTTGGTTAAGTTTTTTTACAGACAACGATTTTTTTAGTTTATTAACACTGGCAGTGTTACCATATATTCCGTTGGACATAATAAAAATAATTTTTTGCACATCCGCAATGCTGCCTATTAAGAACCATTTGACAAAATATAGATTACTTTGATATAAAAATTGTCCACGCCTTTGTCGCCTTTTTACTTGACAAATGTCACAGAAGGCGGCTATATTTATTATTATTAGACACAAACTCGATTAGACACAAACTCGAAATCTTGCAAAATAATAGTCTAATACATGCAAGTCACTTTTGGTTAAGGTACAACAAGAGCAATGCGCGTTTTTGCAGGAGTAATGCGTTGTGAGCAAAAAAGAAAAGCGAAAGGCAGAATATGGGATACTAAATAACAATTTCTATTTTTTTAAACTGTTATTTAAGATTTGTCCATCGCGGGTAATACTGACAATAATAGATTACATAGTCGGTTATTCGGTTTGGATATTTTCAAGCATGATTATAACCAAGGTAGTATTTACTGCGCTTGACGCCAAAACACCATTTATAGAGCTTGTGCCGTTTTTGGTATTTGCGGCAGTATTGTATATTGCACGCAATTTTTTTTCTAACTGGTTTTCTAACCGTTTTGTACCTATTACCAACGAGAAAATCAGTGCAAAATTTATGAAGCTTTTATATGACAAAACAAATTCTGTTGAGCTTGCTTGCTTTGAAAATCCTGATTTTTTTAATAAGTATACTCTTGCTTTGGCAGAGGCAAACCAGCGGTTCAATCATGTTTTGGAATGTTTTATCGAAATTATTGTTGCGGGTATAGCCGCGGCTTATGTCTATGTTGAACTTGTAAGAATTGACCCGTTTATAATTTTATTTGCGTTATCGCCGCTTATTGGTACTTTTATTTTTGCAAAGCTAGCGGGTAAAATAGGATTTAATCGCAACAGAGAGATTAATCCGTATCACCGCAGAAAAGAATATGTAACGCGAGTAATGTATCTTAACAGCTATGCAAAAGAAGTAAGGCTGTCTAATGCGTTTAATATCCTGAATGCAAAATATGAAGAAGGTTATAAGGGCGCTATAAAGACGCACCTCAAATATGCACCAAAAGCAACACCTGTCAGTTGGGGTGTGCAGATGTTTAACCTTATGATAACATATCAAGGTCTTTTGTTTTATGCGGCATACCGTGCGATAGTCAAAGGTGATATTACTATAGTTGACTTTGGTATTATTGCAGGTGCTATGAGTGCGGCTATCCATACGCTTATGGACTTTGCACAATCAATAATCAGCTCGGTAGAAAATGGATATTACATAGACAATATCCGAACATTTTTGGATTATATGCCAAATATCCCTGAAAATGCTGACGGAGTGATACCCGAAAAAAATATACAGAGTATTGAGTTTAAAAATGCAACATTTACATATCCGAATACAGATAAGCCTGTGTTTACAGACTTGAACCTGAAAATAAACGCAGGCGAAAAGATCGTGGTTGTCGGCTTGAACGGTGCAGGCAAGAGTACTTTTGTAAAACTTTTGATGCGGTTTTATGACCCGAGCACGGGTGAAATTTTAGTAAACGGCATTAATATAAAGGATTATAAGCTAAAAGAATATCGCAGGTTGTTCCGAGCGGCGTTCCAAGACTTTCAGTTGTATTCTATGTCGGTTCTTAGTAATGTTATGATGAAATCAAGCCAGACCGAAAGCGACAAAGAAAAGGCTTTTGCGGCACTTATGGCAAGCGGAATTATTGAAAGAATAGATAAGTTGCCCCAAAGAGCGGACACAACCGTTACAAAGGAGTTCGACCCCGAGGGAGTGGTGTTTTCGGGCGGAGAGGGGCAAAAGCTTTCTATTAGTCGCGCTATGTTTGAGGGTTCATCTATTTGTGTATTTGACGAGCCTACGAGTGCGCTTGATGCAGCGGCAGAGAGCAGGTTGTACAACGAAACTCTAAAATCAACCGAGGACAAAATAGTATTTTTTATTTCGCACCGATTGAGTGCTTCTGCTTATGCCGATAAAGTAATGCTGATAGACGGGCATGAAGTAAAGGAGTTTGGCACGCATGACGAGTTGCTGGCACAAAACGGACTATACAGCGAGATGTTTTCTATGCAAGCCGAGCGTTACCGCGAGCAAATAAACTGGGCAAAGGAGGACGCGTAAGATGGACAGCAACAACCAAAAATCAGAAAAAGTTAAAAAAGCAAAAAGACAAAGACAGCCTGCAGGCAAAGTTTTTAAGAATAATTGGTTTGTTTTAAAGTATATCTTTAAGGCTTGTCCGCTTTATTTGCCGCTTATATGCTTATGTTCTATTATTGGCACAGTAATATTCTTTTTTGAGTACACCTATGGAGTAATGCTTATTACAGATGCAATACAATACGGCAAGCCTTTTGAAGAAGTTATAAAATACATAATATTAATTTTTGCATTTGGGGGCGGCTGGTATTTGTTCACCGCTTTTGTATGGGGAACCTTTAATAATATTTTGATAGAAAAATTAGAAAGGTATATAAAAAAGGACATTTTCAACAAGGCGAAAACCATTGATTTAGAATGTTATGACAACCCGACATATTATAACGATTATATATGGACACTCAATAATATCATTCCTGAGGTAAGACGCGCAGGTGATATTTATAAAAGTATAGTAGGTGCTATAGTGCAACTTGCAATGGCGGGCTATATGTTTGCTACCTTTAATAAGATGGGATTGATTTTTGCATCGGTTTCTACTATCACATCGCTAATTATTGCGTTTAAGCAAAAGCGTATTGCATATGATTTAGGGCAAGACAATGCATTGCCTGTTCGCAAGCGCAATTATGTAGCAAGGCTTTTTTATCTAAATGACTATGCCAAAGATTTGAGGCTTTACGATATCAAAGATAATTTTCAGGGTCAATATGACGAGGCTAATGAGAGCATAATAAAAAACACAAAAAAGTATTCAAAAAAACAAATAATGTTCAATATGATAAAGTATTTTACAGGTAATTTTTTGATTGATACGCTTTATTTTTCTTACCTGATATATATTGCAGTAGCAAACAATGCGCTTAGTTACGGTGCAATCTTTGCACTTTTGCGTGTTTCGAGAGGACTGTTCTCAAGCGGCATCACAACAATTGTAAACGCGTTTCCTGCGTTTGCAGGCACGAGTCTTTATATCGAAAAGTTTAGAAAATTTATGTCCGAGGAAAATAAGGTAAAAAACTCAGGTACCTTACTATTAAAGAACGAACCGTGCGAAATAAAGTTTGTTGATGTCAGTTTTTCATACGATGAAGGCAAAACCTATGTGCTAAAGAATATTAATTTATCGATAAAGCCTAAAGAAAAAATAGCGATAGTCGGGTTTAACGGGGCGGGTAAGACCACGCTTACAAAACTTTTGATGCGTTTTTATGAGCCGACGAGCGGCAGAATAGAGATTGACGGACGCGACATAAAGGAATATAAGCTAGAATCTTTGCGGTCCGGCATCGGAGTGCTATTTCAAGATTTTCAAGTGTTGGCGGCTAGTATCAAAGAAAATGTTGCTATGGATACTGTATACGATGTCGAAAAAGTGCAACAGTCATTAGAGCGCAGTGGGTTTGGTGATAAGCTAAAGTCTCTGCCTAAAGGACTGGATACTATTATTACTAAAGAATTTGATAATGATGGCGTAATGTTTTCGGGCGGTGAAAATCAAAAGATAGCTATGGCAAGATTGTTGTATAAGGATTGTGCATTTGCTATTTTGGATGAGCCGTCAAGTGCGCTTGACCCAAAAGCCGAGTACAATGTTAACTCGTTGATGCTGGAGGAAGCAAAGTCAAAAACCGTAATATTTATCTCGCATCGCTTGAGTACCGCTAAAATTGCAGACAAAATCTATTTTTTTGAAAACGGCGAAATAACCGAGCATGGCACACATAACGATTTGATGGCAAATAAAAAAAGGTATCATGAATTATACGAACTGCAAGCCCAAAAGTATAAGTTGGCTGTGTAGCGGTACTCAATTTGGACTGGCTACGAATTTTTAACTGTACAAACAAAAAACCGACGAAGTGTCGGTTTTTTGTCCAGTGTTATTTGATTAAAGTGTTGCTGCCCATGTAGGGATTGCTTCAGGTATAAACATTAGAATGAACGCTGCTGCGATTATTGCAAAGCAGATTATTGCTATAATTAGGTTGCGCTTTAGGGCGAACTCTGTAGCTTTTAAGCTTATGACCGCCACTATTGCAAATTCACGGAAGTAAGCCAAGTTTTTTGTCGTCTCTGCATCCATAAAACTATATTTACCGTTGATATACATCAGCACTATAAATGTAAGTGCTACGATTGCAAGTATCTCGCCTATAATGTCGATAATTTTTTCTAATCCTCTTCCAAGTCCAAAAAGCATTTTTTGTTTCTCCTTTTTACAAACATTATTAATTTTATGTTTTAAGTATACAACTAATTTATTAAACAATCAATAAGATTTTATTATAATTACATTAGAAAAAGAATATATTTAAGTTTAGATAGATATAAATGTTTAGTATATTTGTTTATACATAACATGCCATAGTATTGAATAATAATGTGCAAAAATTTGAGTGATGGAGGATATAATATGTGCAACTGGTTTAAAAGACTCTTTAGAAAAAAGATAAAGAATGAGGCAGAGCCGCAAGATACGCCGGCTAAGATAGAGGAAGCACCTGTCGAAAAACAAGAAACTCAAATTGAACTTGAGGACGAAGTTGAGATGTCTGCGGAATAATTATTGTCAGTATTTATTGATATATTCAAAAAAATGGATAATATTATTTATCCATTTTTTAGCGTTTTATTTGTTGATAACAGTATGGGTGAATTTGTAGGTTGTCATTTTAAGTTTTTGAGTTTGTTCCAAAAACTAAATTCTGCAACTGCCCATATAGAAGACGGCTATAGTGCCGGGACCTCCGTGTACTCCGACAACGAGATCGATATAATTGATTACGATATCTTTTACAGTAACTTTTTCTTTAATAAGCATTGCCAAGTGTTCGGCATCCTCTATGCAATCGCCATGTCCAATATATATTGTTTGGCTTTCGGGATTGACAATGCTTTCTGCTAAGCGTTTAGCAATGGAGTTTATTGAACCTTTGCGTCCGAATACTTTGCCTACTGCGCAAAGACTGCCGCTGTTGTCGCAGCTCATTATCGGCTTTATATTAAGCGTGTCGGCAAGCAGGCGGGCGGACCTTGTTACTCTGCCGCCGCGATACAGATAAGCGAGAGTATCGACAGTGTACAAGTGGCAAATCTTTAGTTTGTTGTCTTCGGCAAAGTCATATGCCTTACAAATACTTGCTCCCTCGTCACGCAATTCTGCTATCTTGATTACTAACAGACCTTGCCCTAAAGATGCACTAAGAGTATCTACGCAAAATACTTTGGCTTTTGGATAATTAGCTTTTAACTCGTTTAGTGTTTGTGATACAACATTAAAGTTTGTGCTTAAAGCTGACGACATTCCGATATATATTAAGTCCTTGCCTGCAGCGAGAATATCTTCAAAAATATTCAAACAAATTTCGCGTGTCGTACATGAAGTACTCATGGGCACTTTTTTACGCATAAGGTTGAAATACTCTTTAAGTACGCTTTCGTCCTCGCAACTATTGCTTAAGCGTTCTTCGCCGTTTACGATATAGTATAACGGGATGACATGAATATTGTTCTTTTCGATTTGTTCGTAGTTTAGATTGCAGCTTGAGTCGGTTACAATTTCAAAGCTCATTTTTTAACTCCTATTGATATGAATTACATTCATTGTAATTTTTTGCCATAATCAAAATTTTATAACTATAAAGTCAAAAATATTGCTCATAAGCAATTACTATTGTAAACATTAATATGTAAATTTTCAATTGTATTTGCTCTAAAGATAGTATAAGTCGCTCTACAATTATTTTTGATAAATTCTACCGACAATTTTTGTACTCTACCGACAGTAGAATGGCTGTTTTTTGCTTGATGTTTTAGATAAAATCTGTTATAATCGTATTTAGTGCAAGAAAACAATGAAGTGAAAAGCATAATCGCACATAACATTATGCATTACCGCAAGAAAGCTGGCTTGACTCAAATAGAGCTGGCTAAACTTTTGAATTATAGCGATAAGGCAATATCTAAGTGGGAGAGAAGCGAATCGGTGCCGGATATTACAGTGCTAAAACAACTGTCTGAGTTTTTTGGCATTACTTTAGATGAGCTGACTCAGGAGAAAAATTTTGATTCGGACGATAAAATTGAGGCTAATAAATCCGGGCGAATATCTAAGCTATTAAAAAGCCATAAATTGATAATTCCGTTTTTGTCTGCGGGTTTGGTATGGTTTGCTGCTGTTGTTGTTTTTGTTTTTATGCAGCTGTTTGCGCCGCATATAGAATTTGCTTATCTTTCGTTTATTTATGCAATTCCTGTTTCATTAATTGTATTGATTGTTTTTAGCACTATTTGGGGCAGCAAAATTTTGTCGTCGATTGTAGTATCGCTGCTGGTTTGGTCTATTCCGTTGAGTATTTTTATGACACTGCAAACTGATAATAGATGGCTTGTATTTTTGATAAGCATACCGTTGCAAGTGTTGGTTGTACTATGGTATATAATGCGGATAAGAGTAGAGAAAGCAAAAAATAAGATAAACAAGATATAAAAAAATAAAATGGGTTTGCATCACAGTATTGCAACCCATTTTAAATTTTTTATAGATACACCATATTAAATCTTATGCCGCTGTTGTAGTCGCCAAAGCCGCGTCCGAACAGGATAAAACCGTCGTCAGTGGCTATCGTAAATTTTTCGGGGATACGGGATAGATCGAAAAGCTGTCCCTTTAGTTTTTCGCCGTCGAGGTATGTTCCGTGTTTTGTTATGCGCAAGGTTTTTTGAATGCCGTATTGGGGTAGGGGTTGTGCAAACCATGCGGGAGTATAAAAGCCGCGCCTTAAAAATGACGGAGCGCAGATTGTAGCTTTACCTAGGGATATGTTATTTAGAAAAAATGAAACTGTACTCTCGGTCTTAAAGTTGCCGCCGATTAGGTCGGAGGAAATTTCGAAAACAATCTGGTATTCTTCGACAATGTTTGAATTTTTGTAAACGGGCAATAAATATGTTACAAAGCCGCTCTCTAACCACAAGAGGGAAGCCTCGGCACGGGTCGATGAGATAAACGAGGATATCTCGTCGCGCTTGCCGATATAGCCTTTGTGCGATGCCAGTCCGCACAGACCTGATACTTTGTAATCGCAATATAATCCGAGCGGAATTTCTGCGCCTAGCGAGGGATCGTCCTCGGAACCGCTTGATATGTCGATCAGAATTTTGTCGATATTGACAGAGCAATGTTTTGTATGTCCGCGCTTGCCTGGGGCTAGTTCGACTCTGATTAGCCCTGACTCCTCAAGTTTTTTGATATGCTTGGTCAGTGCTCCGTTGGTCAGGTGTAAATTTTTTGCAAGTGTGTCAAGGTTAATGACACCGTGGCTCAAAATTTGCTCCATAATCTCCAACCTTGCGGGACTGCCCAAAGCATCACAAACTGTGTATGCTTCGCGGATACTGTTAAAGTGTTTCATATAATAAGTATAACCTATTTTTGCGATTGTTGCAAGAGTGATTGACAAATTAGTTTGATTTAGAATAGAATGAATACAATTTATAGACAAGTAAAAAAATAAAACAATTAGTGTAATTATTGCGGTATTTTGGAGGGATATAGAATGAAGTTTGATGTAGAGCTGGTCGGTAAAATCGGATCGATGGCACTCATAGACAAGGATAACGGCGATATTGACTACAATAAATTTGCCCGAATATCAAGACAGCTAAAGCCCGGAGTTATCTGGGTGTCCAGCGGAGCAACCGAGATTGGACGGCTTGATTATATCCGTCGTTTTGGCAAAGAACTAGGCGGCAACTCTGACGAGATTAAGACTGATTACGCAGCGCAAGGTCAGGCGATTTTGATGGCTACTTACCGCATGTTTATTGATTCTAAGTACGGTTTGCGTCAAGTGCTTGTTGAGCATCAGCATTTTAATGATGAGGTAAAGCGTGAGCATATCAAAAACCTTTTGTTGCGGGCAATGCAGCAAAATTGTATTCCCGTTATAAATTATAACGATGCGGCATCAAATGAGGAAAATCGCAAAATGGAGATTAAGTCGCTGATGTCGTCAAAAGGTCATGCGGTAGAGCTTGTGGATAACGACGAGACCGCAAGCCAGATTGCATGCTTGGTAAAATCTAAGTATTTGGTAATTTTGACTAATGTCGAGGGTATATACAAAGAGGTAGGCAACCCCGACAGTCTGATAAACGAGATTAGCGGACAAAACGCAGAGGAAGTTATTGCTAATATTG
This sequence comes from Holotrichia oblita, assembly GCA_023690525.1. NCBI lineage: Eukaryota > Metazoa > Arthropoda > Insecta > Coleoptera > Scarabaeidae > Holotrichia > Holotrichia oblita. The sequence continues at coordinate 50,695 of JALQSN010000163.1, forward strand.
ACGAGACAAAAAAGCTGTGTAAAGGTGCTTCGCGCGAGGGCGCAAACGGTGCGTGGGCAAAACTGGAATATATAAAACCCTGTATAGAACAGGGTACCAGAGTATATATAAGTTCGGCAAAATACGATTTGGCAGATATAGTTGCGCAAAAGGTGCCGAGTACGAAGATTTTTATCGGATAGTTTACTTTGTTGTTTGAGTATGATTTTAAAGAATTAAAGGGATTGCTGGACACAGCCGTTATTTTCTGATAAAATGACATTATGAGAAGAAGTGACAGAGAAGTTGTCGGCATAGAAAATATCCTTGCAATTTTAGATAAGTGCAATATTATCAGGTTGGGGCTTTGTGCTGACAATAAGCCGTATATTGTCCCGTTGAACTTTGGATACGAAACAGAAGTCGACAATATTTGGATTTATATGCATTCGGCAAAAGAAGGCAAAAAAATAGATTTGATTACCCAAAATACTAATGTTTGCTTTGAAGCAGATTGTTCTTATAAATTGCTGGCAGATGAAAATGCCTGTAAATATTCGGCAGAATATCAGAGTGTAATCGGTGAAGGAATTATTGAGATTTTGAATAATGATGCGGATAAGATTAAAGGCTTGGACGCAATCATGAGGAAGAACGGATTTAAAGGTAAACCACAATATTCTTGGCAAAGTTTATCGGCAGTTGCTGTTTTAAAAATTTGTGTAACTAATATTACGGGAAAAGCAAAAATCAATAGTAACTAATAATTAATCTATAAAAATCATCAATAAAAATTATTTTTATAAAGGGGTATTAAAATGAATGAATTTAATAATCACGACCCGAAAGATTTTAAGATAACGGACGGTGTTTTGAAAAAATACCGCGGGAAATCCAGTGATGTTATTATTCCGCAAGGGGTTGAGAACATAGGAACCGAAGCTTTTGAGGATTGCAAAAGATTGACGAGTGTAGTTATTCCGCACGGCGTTACGAGCATTGGTGAGGAAGCTTTTGAGGAATGCGTAAATCTGAAGAAAATTTCGATTCCGCCAACAGTGAAATATATTTATGAGGGTGCCTTTGAAGAATGTATAAGTTTAGCAAGCGTTGTTATTCCGCCAAGTGTGGAGTACATCGGACCTAAAGCTTTTGACGGTTTTGGCGAAATGCAGACTATTTTTATCGAGGGCGGCGAGGAGCAAACAAAGACCTTTAACAAAAATTGGATGAAAGGCTGTAAGGCTGTTGTTCTTTATAGATAATAATAATCAAAGTGATAGGCATAAAACTAATGCACTATCACTGTTTGTTTCATGTGTCTTTAAGCGGATAGAATAATTTATGAGGTAATGATATGGAAAAGCTTTATCAATTAGTACAAGGGTTTTATAAACGCTATCCAAAAGGTGTTGAGCCGTATCAAATGGTTGCGAGATTATTAGAGGAATGCGGCGAAGTTGCAAGCGAAGTGAATTTGTGGGAGGATAGCGGAATCAAGCGGCAAAAACACGGCGAACCAAAAAAAGAAGATTTAGCCACAGAAATTAAACAAGCAATATTAGCATTGTTGCAAATAGCAGTTTATTACAAATTAGAAAATGAGATTGAAGAATCAATCAATAAATCATTAGATAAAATGAAAAAAGAAAGTTTAATCTAACAAAGATATGTTTTGGCTTTGTTAGAGTTTATGTTTGAACTATAATACATAATAAGGGAGCATTATATATGAAACCACCAAAAATTGTTTTTATCGGGGCGGGAAGTATGTCTTTTGGCATACCGACTTTTCAGGACATTTTTTCTAATCCGCTGCTTAAAAATGCGACGCTTTCGCTTGTGGATATTGATAAAGAAAATTTGGAGCGAATGTACGGTTTGGCGCAAAAAATGAATGATGCATCGGGGCTGAATATCAGGATAGAAAAGACGGTAGAGCGTAAGGATGTTTTGGCGGGGGCGGACTTTGTTATCAACAGCCTTGCAATTGAGCGTTGCGATTTATGGAAGCATGATTTTTTGGTGCCTAAAAAACATGGTATAAGGCATTGCTTGGGCGAGAACGGCGGACCGGGTGCGCTTTATTTTTCGATGCGTACTATTCCTGTTATTATGGATATTGTGCGTGATATGGAACGGCTGTGTCCTGATGCGTACTTTTTGAACTTTTCTAATCCAGAGACGCGGATTGTTTTGGCTGTCAACATGTATTCTAAGATTAAGTGCGTCGGACTTTGCCATGGAGTATTTATGGTGCGTGACCAGATGGCGCATATTATGGACAGGGAGCACAAGTCAATAGAAGTTTTTGCCGCGGGAATGAATCATTTTCAGTGGGTATTGAGAGTAACCGATATTGCAACGGGCGAGAACCTGTATCCTGAATTTATCGAAAAGGAAAAGAGTTTTGACCCGTTGTATATGCCGTATGTCCGCAAAATGTATCGGGCGTTTGGTTTGTTCCCAAGCTGTTCGTGCGACCATTTGGGCGAGTATCAGGCTTATGGATACGAGGCGGGCGAGCACGGTTACAACTTTGACTGGGATGCAGAAGAGCGTGTGCGTATGAAAGAGCGTATTGCAAAGGCTGTAACCGGCGGCGACAATATTAAGAATTGGCTGCACCCATCAGGCGAAAAGGCTGTGGAATTGCTTTGTGCTATACATTTTAATAAAAGGACTTATCTGCCCAGTGCAATAGTATATAATGACGGCGCAATATCCCAGTTGCCTGATGATATTGCGGTAGAGATTCCGATTATTGCTGATGCTGACGGAGTAAAAAAGGTTATGATACCACAAATGCCCTACGGTATTATAGGACTGCTAAACAATCAAGTAGCCGCACAGCGTTTGTCGGTGCGTGCGGCAGTAAACGGCTCTAAGGAGCTTGCATATCAAGCTCTTTTGTGCGACCCTGTTATCAACTCGACTATTGCCGCCGAACGCATCAACAACGAATTGTTCGAGATTAATTCTGCTTATATAAGGAAGTGCTTGTAATAGATGAAAAGGAGTAATTTTTATGGTGCAGTTTTATAAATCGTTTGTGGGTAAAAAAGAGGTTTCGGAGATTTCGGCGTCGGAAACTGATTGCTGGATACATTTAGAAAATCCTACGCCTGAGGAAGTGAGTAAAATTGAAGAAATCACTAAAATACCTAAGGCTTATTTAGAAAGCGCGATGGACGATGAGGAGACTGCCCGCACCGAAAATGAGGACGGAATATCTATTACTGTTTTTGATGTGCCTGTAAAAGACGGGGATAATAAAAACAAAGCGACAACTGTGCCGCTTGCTATAATTTATAACAGCAGTTATTTTGTTACGGTTTGCACAAAAAAGGTTTCTTCCGTTACAAACTTTTTTGACGGCAAAATCAAAAATGTAGAAACTGATAAACGCAAAATGCTGCATTATCAAGTTTTGTATTCTGTGCTTGGCAGGTTTTTGGTTTACTTAAAATATATTGATAAAACAGGCAGCGAAATTCAGGACAATATAAACAAAAGCATGTCTAACAAAGAGCTTGTGGAATTGTTGGAATTGCAAAAATCTTTGGTTTTCTTTTCGGCATCGTTATCGGGTAATCAGGCGGTTGTGCAAAAGTTGATGCTTAATGTCGGGACAAATAAAAAAGAGAAGGCTAAGCTTGAGGAAGTTGCTATCGAAAACAGACAGGCAATAGAGATGTGTACTATTTACAGAGAAATTCTTAAAAATTCAATGGATGCATTCTCGTCGATAGCCAATAATAATATGAATTTTGCAATGAAGTTTTTGACGGTAATAACCATTATTCTTTCTATACCAATGGTTATTGCAGGCTTTTGGGGGATGAATACCGAAGTTCCGTGGGAAAACAAGCTTTACGGCTTTTATATTGCGGTAGGGATTTCGATAATTCTGTCCGTTGTCGCAATAATTTATCTGAACAGAAGAAAAATGATGTAGATGTTTTATTTGAATTAACAGTAGTTTATGATTTTTTATAAATGTCAAAGATGTTTAATACTTAATCCAGTAGGAGGACCTTTTATGATAATTTTAGAAACCGAACGACTTATATTACGAAATTACAAACCGGAAGATTTTAATGATATATTTGCTTACTTCAATAATGATGAAGTTGCTGAATATGAGGACTTTTATCCAATGACAGAGGAAAAAGTCTGTGAACTGATTGATGAATGGAAATTTAGGGATAGTAGATTAGTTGTTGAATTAAAAAATAATGGTGTAGTAATAGGAAGTATCGGATACTTTATTGATGATGATGGTGATTACTCAATAGATTTTGACTTCAATCCGGCTTATGGAAAACAAGGTTATGCGACTGAAGCCGGGAAAGAGCTTTTAGATCATTTATTCAATACTCTTAATGTTAATAAGGTGTTCGGTGATTGTGATGTGCGCAATAGTAATTCATGGAGGCTGCTTGAACGGTTAGGATTTAAGAGAATATCTCAAATTGATAATGAATCTTATAAAGATGATGCCGAGGGTAATCCGATTTTAATTAATATATTTTTGTATTGTCTTGAGAAATAATAGAATGTTAAATAATTAGCACTTATATTTGTGACAAAAAATGAAGATAGGGATAATTATAAATTTGTTTTAGACTGTTTCTTTTTGATTATCACTAGCAAAACAATCGTTGCTATCAATAAAAATATTGACTGCCATTGCGAAGGTGAGAATAGCGGCAAGAATTCACCTCTTGAATCGCCACGCAAAAATTCTATCAGGAACCGGAATACGCTGTAGGCAAATCCGTAGATTAATATTTGGATATCGCGTTTTTTGAATTTTAGAAACAAGAGCATCATTACTGCAAACAGTAAAAACAAGAATATTGCTTCGTATAGGTTTGTTGGCAGAACCTTGTAGCGTGGGTAGCGGAACCTTATACCAAAGGTTTCGTTTGCGATGCCGTAACAGCAGCCGCCGCAAAAGCAGCCCAGCCGTCCGAATGCGTGTGCGAGGACTAGACAAGGGGCGGCGGTATTTATAATTTTATATAGATGTTGTTTTTTTTCTTTTGCGAAGATTAGGGTTAAGACTATAAAGGCTGATACTCCGCCGATTAGTCCGCCAAAGAATGTGAAGCCTGCAAGTTTGAATTTTTTTCCGTTTGTCAAGTGGTCTATATAATTGTATAGTTGTTGGACGAAGAATGCTGTTATAAAGCCGATTAACACGGAGAGTGTTAGGACTATATAATAGAATAACAAAGTTTTTTTATCCAAGCTTAGTTTTTTTGATAAAAAATAAAACAGGACAAAAGCTGACACTATGCCCAGAAGTATCATTATTAGGAACATGTCTAAAAATTGTATGCCGAATAGGTGTTGGTACATGTTTATTAGTATAACAGGAAGTTTTATTTGCGTCAATGTTTGACTATATTGTTTTATGGGTGTATACTTTTGTAAGTGTAAAAAACTTTTGGGGTATATTTGCAAAAACGGTATAAAAAAATAATTGCTCTAGATTTTGAGCTTTTTAATTCTAAGTACTATTGGTCTGTCTGTTGGGCGGGCATAATAGAAGCCGACGCGGAGCTGGGTGTTGTCGGTTGCTTTGATATTGTTTTTAATCCGTCCACCCGACATAAGTTTATCGGGAAGGATATGACACTGCCGTTTACATATGATGAACTTAAAAAGCACGCGAGTTTTGGCGAGGGCGGGCATAAGGTGTTGGAGCATTTGGGTGCGGATACTTTGGTTGTCGGACATGCTTTTGAGAATGATTTGCGGATGCTTATTGATTCTTGCAACAAATTTGGTTTGGCTTTGCCCGATTTTGACTATATTGACAGTAATGTAATTTTTAATGTGGTTAGCGGTGAAGGTGGTGAACATTCGCTTAAAAGTTTGGCTGAAAAGTTTGGTATAGAGTTTATTCCGCATAATCCTGTTGATGATGCCCGCGCGGCTTTGGCTGTCGCAAAAGCGGTTGTTGATGGGCAAAATATTTATGAGTTTTTGGAAAAGAATAGAATTTTTGTCGGCGGAATTTGCGGCGGGTTAATTAAAAAATGTTATCACGGAGGTATGCCGCTTTCGCAAAGAAAGCGGATTGAAAATTTTAATAAAGTTTGCGGTGTCGCCAAAAAGCACGGGCAAGGTGCGGACACGCCTTGTACAGGCAAGTCTTATTATATCGAAAGCCAGATAGCATCGGATGCCGATACTACGCCGCTTTGCAAAAAACTGCTGGAGCGGGGTGATTCGCTTGCGGGCAGTGCGCTTAGTGCGGATTTTGTTATTACTAATAATTTGTCGTTATATGATGAACCCAAAAATATTTCACTTAAAATGATTTTGTCGGAGCTAGATATCGGTTTTGAGCGTTATGATTTTACTCCGTCCAAAATCCGTGGCGCGGACGGCAAATCTATTACTTTGAGTGATTATTATTCGCAGGCTTACAGAAAGTTTGAGCGGAAAGGTTTTTTGTACGGTTATAAATTTTCATTTTGTAAGGATATTGAAAGGCTTGGTAATTTTGAGTTTGATATTATTGTGCCTATAGTATCTGAGGGCGGCAAAATTAGCGTTAAGGTAAATGAGTCGGACTATTTTGTTGTAAATAATTTGGACGATTTGAAAAACAATAAAACCGACGGACGGATAAAGGCTTATAATCATTCTAAAAATCCTACGGTGTTAGAACTTTGTGAGTTGTTGGCAATACTTGAAAACAAAAACATAGAAATTGAAAATGGATAAAGCGAGATTTATTGACGCGTGCAGCAAGATTATTGGCAATGAGCGTGAGCGCATTGGTATTGGTACACTATCCGAAAAGACTTTGCATGCGGTGCTAAAACATTATTTTGAGCCGGATTCCGCGAATCATGAGATTAAAGTTGGTAGGTTTTTTGCGGATATTAAGAACGAACATGGGATTGTAGAAATACAGACCAGAAGTTTTAATGCGATACGGACTAAGCTCGCTGCTTTTTTAGAAAGCGGCTTGGTTACGGTTGTTTATCCGATTGCGTACCGAAAGGATATTATTTGGCTGGACAATCAAAGCGTTAATGTTACAAAGAAAAGAAAAAGTCCCAGAATAGGGACTGCTTACGAGGCTTTTTTTGAGCTGTACAAAATTAAGAGTTTTTTGACGCACCCGAATTTTAGGCTTTGTATCGTGCTTGTCGATACTATCGAATATCGCAATCTTGATGGTTGGAGCATTGATAAAAAGAAAGGCGCATCAAGACACGAGCGGATTCCCAAAGATATAGTTGACGAAATTTATATAAATTGTATAGAAGATTATAAAAAGCTTATTCCAAATTCTTTGCCGGAATTTTTTACATCAAAGGACTTCAAAAAAGCTTCAGGATTAAATTTATCGGCTGCGCAAATAGCATTAAATGTGTTGAAATCTGTGGGAGCAATAATCCAAACGAGCAAGCAAGGCAATGCTTTGGTGTATAGTATTAAAAACATATAAAATATTTTTTTACAGGATATAATATTTCAAAATCAGCATACTAATTTAGGATATTGTTTGATTTTTATGTTAATTGTGATATAATGATAAAAATAGTGAGGTGCATATGAAAAAAGTTATTAAACTGTTGGGTTTATCGGTTGCGGTAGTAATAATTGCAATGACTTGCCTAGCATGTCAGGAAAGAAGTGTCTTAAAAATAACTCTTGATTATAATGGCAATATGCAGGCAGAAGGTGATGCAAAATTTTTCGGTGACGACCAAGTTATTGAAGTTGAAAAAGGTTCGACAATAAACTTGCCGATTAACATTGTTAGTGGAGATTATTTTTTGTCAGGTTGGTATAAGGATTCTGAGTTTGTTAATAATTGGAATTTGCTGACAGACAAAGCCGAGAAAGATACAACACTTTATGCAAAATGGGAGCAACAAGTGCAACTTGTTCCAACATATGCGATAACATATACTTTGAATGGCGGATATAATCATGCATTAAACCCTGCGGAATATAAAGAAGGTGACAAAGTAGAATTAAAAGATCCGCAACGCATTGGCTACAATTTTGTAGGTTGGTATTTAAGTGAAGACTTTGGCGGAGACAAAGTAACAGAAATAGGCACAGAGCAAACAGGCAATTTAGACCTTTATGCGAAATGGGAGCAACATGAACAACCTGTTCCAACTTATACGATAACATATACTTTGAATGATGGATACAATCATGCATTAAACCCTGCGGAATATAAAGAAGGTGACAAAGTAGAGTTAAAAGATCCGCAACGCATTGGCTACAATTTTGTAGGTTGGTATTTAAGTGAAGACTTTGGCGGAGACAAAGTAACAGAAATAGGCACAGAGCAAACAGGCAATTTTGCGTTTTATGCAAAATGGGAGCAGCAAGTGCAACCTGTTCCAACATATGCGATAACATATACTTTGAATGGCGGATATAATCATGCATTAAACCCTGCGGAATATAAAGAAGGTGACAAAGTAGAGTTGAAAGATCCGCAACGCATTGGCTACAATTTTGTAGGTTGGTATTTAAGTGAAGACTTTGGCGGAGACAAAGTAACAGAAATAGGCACAGAGCAAACAGGCAATTTTGCGTTTTATGCAAAATGGGAGCAGCAAGTGCAACCTGTTCCAACATATGCGATAATATATACTTTGAATGGCGGATATAATCATGCATTAAACCCTGCGGAATATAAAGAAGGTGACAAAGTAGAGTTAAAAGATCCGCAACGCATTGGCTACAATTTTGTAGGTTGGTATTTAAGTGAAGACTTTGGCGGAAATAAAATAACTGGCATAAGTGCAGAGCAGACTGGCAATTTAGACCTTTATGCGAAATGGGAGCAACATGAACAACCTGTTCCAACATATGCGATAATATATACTTTGAATGGCGGATATAATCATGCATTAAACCCTGCGGAATATAAAGAAGGTGACAAAGTAGAGTTAAAAGATCCGCAACGCATTGGCTACAATTTTGTAGGTTGGTATTTAAGTGAAGACTTTGGCGGAAATAAAATAACTGGCATAAGTGCAGAGCAGACTGGCAATTTAGACCTTTATGCGAAATGGGAGCAACATGAACAACCTGTTCCAACTTATACGATAACATATACTTTGAATGATGGATACAATCATGCATTAAACCCGACAACATATAAAAAAGGTGATACAAAAGAGTTAAAAGACCCACAGAGATTAGGCTATAACTTTATGGGCTGGTACCTAAACGAAAATTTTAGTGGAAATAAGATAACTGGTATAAGTGCAGAACAGGCAGGCAATCTAAACTTTTATGCGAAATGGGAACAGTTTGACGCTGATGTTACATTTGTCTTTAATGATGGGATAACACAGAATGCTGTTGAGCCATATTATGTCGGCGAGAAAGTCGTGGAAAAATCTATCGGGTTTAAGAAAAGCTATATTTTCTTGGGTTGGTATAAGGCAGGTGCCAAGTTAGAATATAAATGGGATTTTGAAAACGATATAATAACAGAGGATTTAGTTTTGCATGCTAAATGGGAAAAAAGCACTTTGCCCGCAGTTGTGATAAACACTAATAATATTCCGATTTTGGACAAAGAAAATTATGTTACTTCTACTATTTCGATAGAGAATTGTGCGGTAGAATATAGATTGGATAATGAAGAGGCAGGTGTTCGCGGCAGGGGTAATTCGACTTGGGGAATGCCTAAAAAGCCGTATAGAATCAAGTTTGATAACAAGCTATCAATTTTTGGATCTGACTATAAGGCAAAGAATTGGACACTTATAGCAAATTATCTTGACAGGAGTTTGATGCGTAATTATCTTGCTAATAGTTTTGCGGCAAGTTTGGAGGGAATGGATTTTGCGTCTCAATCAATTTTTGTAGAGGTGTATTTGAACGGCAGTTATGACGGAGTCTATTTGCTTTGTGACCAAATACAGGTAAATGAAGGACGGGTTGAGGTTGAAGTTAATTATGATGACCCTTCGCAAAGTGGTTATCTTATTGAACTGGACGGTTATGCGGAGTCTGAAGGTATTGAAAATGTAGATTGGTTCAAGGATAATACGGGTAGAATGTACACTATAAAATCGCCAGAGAGAGATGATTTTGCCGGCGATGCAAATAAAATGGCAGACTATGCTAAATATATACAACAATATATAAATAATATAAATGATTTGTTGGTTGATGTAGCAAATATTAATACAGACAAATACGAAGAGCTACTTGGAAAAATAAATCTTGAGTCTTTTATCGATTTTTACATCGTGCAAGAACTATTTAAAAATGCGGATGTAGGTTGGTCAAGTGTTTATATGTATATAAAAAATGATAACCTTTACATGGGACCTGTATGGGATTTTGATGCATCCTCTGGTAATTTTAGAGAAAGAAATCATCCTGAAGATATAGAAGTGGGAATACTTCATAATTGGTATGTAGCTTTATTAGAAAATTATGATTTTTTTGAAAGTGTAAAGGACAGATGGAACACAATTCTGGGTAAGCAAATCCCGCAAATATCTTTTAATCTTGAAAATACAGCTCTATTGCATTTTAACGCGTTCGAAAATAATTTTAGACGCTGGAAAATTCTTGATCAACACTTGGCTTTTCATCCGCCGGAGGTTCTTGCCGCCAATACTTATCAAAAGCAAGTAAACTATTTGTATGATTTTTTGTATAACCGTGTTAATTGGCTGACTGATTATTATAATGCTGAGGTTGTATAAAGTAATATAGAAGTATAACAAAAATATATTCTCGACAAAATGGTCGGAGGATATATTTTGTTAAGCAAGCTATCGAACTTGTCTATGAGCTTTGAATGTATTACTCTACTGTTACTGATTTTGCCAGATTTCTTGGTTTGTCGATGTCGCAGCCGCGTTCGGCTGAAATATAGTATCCTAATAGTTGTAATACTATGGCACTTAAAATTGGAGATAGGAGCGGGTGACATGGTGGAATGTGGATTACTGTGTCGGACTCTTTTGCAAATTCTTCGTTGCCGGAGTTGACTATCGAAATTATTTTTGCGCCTCGGGTTTTTACTTCTTTTGCATTAGAAAGAGTTTTATCGTTTATGGCGGGGTTTGTGGCAATGGCTATTACCAACGAACCTTTTTCGATAAGCGATATTGTTCCGTGTTTTAGTTCGCCTGCGGCGTAAGCTTCGGCATGGATATAGGAAATTTCTTTTAGTTTAAGCGAGCCTTCTAATGCCACGGCATAGTCTATCCCTCTGCCTATAAAGAATGTATCGGTTATGTTAAAGTTTTTTGAAGCGATGTATTGTAGTTCTTGGATATTGGTTTTTAGTATTTGTTCTATTTTTTCGGGTAGCAAATCCAGCTCTTTTATGAAATTTGAGTATGTCTTGTTGTCGATTTTATCTGTTAGCTTTGCCATGTGGAGCCCGATAAGGTACAGTGCGGATACTTGGGTTGTATAACCTTTTGTGGTTGCGACTGCTATCTCGGGTCCCGCCCAAGTGTATAGAATATCGTCGCTTTCTCTTGCGATTGATGAGCCCACTACATTTACTATGCTCAAAATCCTTGAGCCTGATTTTTTAGCTTCTCTCAAGGCGGCTAAAGTATCGGCGGTTTCGCCGGACTGGCTTATTATTATTGTAAGTGTTTTATCGTCAATTATCGGGTTGCGGTATCTAAACTCGCTTGCCAAATCTACTTCGACCGGTATTCGGCAAAGCTCTTCTATAAAATATTTACCAACTATACCTGCATGGTATGCCGAACCGCATGCTACAATGTTTATCTTTTTTAAGGAAAGGATTTGTTTTTTTGTGAGTGAGATTTTGTCTAAGGTTATTTGTTCATCTGTTAGCCTTGGCGATATTGTAGCTTCTATGGCTTTTGGTTGTTCATGGATTTCCTTTAGCATAAAATGCGGAAAGCCGCCTTTTTCGGCTGCTTTTACATCCCAATCTACTGTAAAGGAAGTTTTTTGAACAGGCTCGTAGTTTTGGTCGTAAACCTTGATTTGGTTTACATCTATTGAGGCGATCTCGCCGTCGTTTAGGAGTATGAATTCTTTTGTGTGGTTTAGGACAGCGGGCATATCCGAGGCGATAAAATTGGCATTTTCACTGATTCCGATTACAAGCGGACTATCTTTTTTGACCGCATAAAAAACATCGGGATTTTCTGAATGTAAGATGCCGAGTGCATAAGAGCCTTTTAATTTGTTTGTGACTTTTTGTATGGTTTCGATTATGTCGCCGTTATAATAATATTCTATCAGCAGAACTATTACTTCGGTGTCAGTATCGGATAAAAAATGGAAGTTGCGTGAGGACAAAAATTCCTTAATATCCAGATAGTTTTCTATTATTCCGTTATGTACTACTGCAAATTGACCGTTTTGTGATATGTGCGGATGGGAGTTTATGTCTGAGGGCTCGCCATGAGTTGCCCAGCGTGTATGGCCTATTCCTATAAAGCTGTCCAGAGTTTTACCGCCGTTTGTCATGTCTACAAGATTTTTTAGTCTGCCCGCAGCTTTTGACATTCTGATTTTTCCGTTGGAAATCACGGCTATGCCGCTAGAGTCATAGCCTCGGTATTCTAGTTTTTCTAAGCCCTCAAGTAAGATTGGGGCTGCTTGGTTCTTGCCTATGTATCCGACTATGCCGCACATATAATCCTCCTAAAGTAAATTTCGATTATATCTAATATGACACAAGCACTACTATTATATTATATATTAGTTAATGTTGTCCCGTCAATTTTTAGAGGGATTGCAAATAAAAGAATAGAAAAATTGGATTTTATATGAAAAAGCATGTGAAAAAAGTTTGTATTTTAGTAAAAAATGACGGTTTGGTGCTTCTTGTTTGTAAAATTTTGGTGCGTAAATTGTAAAATGTTGACACATCAATTGACTATGTTTCGTATTTTGTGATAGAATTAATTATATGTTGGAGGATATATTTTTATGGGAAAATACTTTGGTACGGATGGCATTAGAGGAAAATATGGAGATAATCTTGACGCGGCATTATCGTATAAAACGGGTATTGCGCTGGCTGCTTATTTTGGGCAAAACAAGCCTTGTTTTATTGGCAGGGATACAAGGGTATCGGGACCAGAGATTGAAGATGCGCTAATCAGAGGTTTGAATATAGGCGGAGCAAGCGCGGTTAGTTTGGGCGTTATTCCTACTCCTGCGGTTGCATATTTAGCGAAAAAGCACGGAGGGTCTTGCGGTATCATGATTTCGGCAAGCCATAATCCGCCTGAATATAACGGTATCAAGGTTTTTGATGGAAGCGGTGTTAAGCTTTCGGAGGAACAAGAGGGAAGTATAGAATATTACATAGATAATCCTCCGCAATATTTTGGTAAAAGCGGGGAGCGGTCGGAGCTTAAAAGTGCGGCTCAGGAATATATTGATTACATTGTCGGCTGTGCTAATTTTAACTTTAAGGGCTTAAAAGTTTGGCTTGATTGTGGTTACGGTGCGAGTGCAACTGTTGCGCGTGAGGTTTTTGCTGCGCTTGGTGCGGATGTAACTATCGAGAACTTTAAACTGCGCGGCGAGAAGATAAACTGCGGTTGTGGTGCTTTGTATCCTTATTATGTAAAAAACAGTATGAACGGGACGGATACACGGCTTGGGTTTTCGTTCGACGGTGACGCGGATAGACTAAGTGTTGTTTTTGACGGTGAGATTATTGATGGTGATTCGGTATTATATAATATCAGCCGTAATATGACTTTGAGTGACAATGTTGTTGTAGGTACAATTTTGTCTAATTTGGCGTTAGAAAAAAAGCTTGCGTCGGAAGGCAAAAGGTTTTTGCGTACTCCGGTTGGTGATAAATACATTTGCGACCTTATGTTTAAGAAAAATTACTCATTGGGCGGGGAGCAGAGCGGACATTACATTGTATATCCCGAGGCAACAACAGGCGACGGTATTTTGAGTGCAATATTCTTTGCAAAATCAATTTTTAAAGACGGTAAATTGACCAAGCCGCATATTTTGGAGCTTTGTCCGCAAAAGGCGATTGCGGAGTTTGCTGACCCTTCGATTATGTACAATAAAGATATGATTGCCCTGATTGAGGAATATACACAAAAGCTTGCCGGTACAGGCAGACTAATTGTGCGTATGTCGGGTACTGAACCAAAGATACGCGTTATGGCTGAATGTGAGAACATGGATATTGTTGATGAAGTGCTTGGCGTGTTTAAAAAGTTTATAAGCGGAGTAAGAAATTAGCAAGTCCTATTATATAAATTGATTTTATGTAAATACTTATAATATTTATTGACTTTTGCACTATGACTGGGCTATAATGATTTGGTAGAAAGTACTGTTTTTGTACTGGCTACTGTGTTTGGTGCAAATTTTTGGAGATGTGAATGGACACTGAGTTTAGCTTTAAAGATTTGTTTCTTTACGCTGTTAAAAGATGGTTTATCGTTGCGCTGACTGCTATTTTGGGCACGGTAGTACTTGTGGGCTTGTTTATTCATAATAGGAATAACTACTATAATGACGACCAGTTTAAGGGTTCGATTAAGTTTTATTCTATTACTGAATTTTTAAAGGATAACAGCACGCTTATAAACACTGACAGTCCGTCGGTTGAGGGTGTTTATAACCAAACAGCAGCAAGAGTAATGAGCTACTTTGTTGAACCTGTGCTAAAAGACGAATTTATCAATGACAAAGAAGTGTTGGGCAAATTTAAAATTATTTTTGATACGGTTATTGATCAAAAGTATGAGTTTAAGAGTGAGCTTATTAGAAATATTAGTATGGGATATTCTACCACAAATTTTGATATTTCTTTTACGGGAAAGCTTGACACAAAAGAAAAAGAAGCCGCTGCAATATGGCTTATAAACAACTACATGGACAGAGCTATTGCATATGCATTCAAACAAGTGGATACGGCATATATTCCGTATAATGCGGTTACAAAATATGAGCCTGTACGGATGTATTTTGAGGAGCCGGAGAGCGACAGCATTGTGGGCGCGGCATTAAAGGGTTTTGTGTTTGGAGCAGTTGCCGGAGTTGCTATTATTGCATTGATATATTTTCTGGATCCCAGAGTCAAGAGCCATTCGCAAATTAAACTGTTTGCGCCAAATCTTATTGCTAAGGTGCAATGCTCGGAGCCTGAAGCAGAGCCAGTTCTGAATATTTGTGCACGGATAAAGGACAGTAAAGTAACGCTTGTTGCGGCACCCAAAGACGATGTATTTGTGTCTAAATTGGCTAAATCTGTAGCTATGCAATATCAGAGTATGGGTTTAAAAACCTTGGTTGTAGATTTTGCTAGTAATGACGGTGCTTTGCTGTCGGACTATTTAAGAGGTAAAAAAGAAATTGCAGGCGATGTGCTTTCTGTGGCTAGTGCTGATGAGTGGGCGCAACTAATGTCAAGAGAAGGTGCGTTTGGGGAGCTTAGCAGTAAGTATGACAAAATAATCATTGCTTACTCGGATATTTATAATGGCGGTGCGGTTGTACTTTCGGGACTTAGTGATAAAACAGTATTAGCTATCAACCAAAAAGTAGCTAAGGCAAACGATGTTATAGCGCTTGCTGCAGACTTTAAAAAGTCGGACATGTGCGTAGGCGCATATATTTACAACAGTATATAAGCTTTATTAATAGGAAAACCTGTTTTTAGGCTGGTTTAGGAGACATTGAGTGCAAAAGAATAAAAAGAATAATCCTGTTAAGGCATTTAAGGACATGCCAAATAAGTACAAGTCGGTAATTTTGACATTTTCGCTGGATCTTGTTTTTGCTGTTTTTGCCTATCTCTTTGCGCGCTTTGTTATTTATTACAGTATTCCGCTTCCGGCGTCATATCTAAAATTTGAAATACCGTCGATTATATTTTTTGTGATTGTTAACCTTGTAATGCTAGTATTTTTTGACTGTTACAATACGGTTTGGAAGTATGCGGGACGGGTAGAGTTTTTTAAGGCGGCACTATCATATATTGTTTCTTTCGCGGTGTTGATGTTGTTTAAACTAATAATGCAGATTGCATTTTTGGTTGAAATTTGGGCACCGCTTATCTTGTTTTATCTTTTGATATCGGCTATTTTCTCGGTAGGCTTAAGATTTTTTGCCGCAATACTAAACTATTTAAAGCATGTAAAAAATTGGGTTAGCGATAAAAATAAAAGCAGTGAAGGCGATGCTAAACGGACCATTGTTATAGGCGCTGGTTATACAGGTTCGCTGGCAATTAACCGCTTTATTAACAATCCGCATGAGGGATATTTTCCTGTTGCGCTTATTGATGATGACGAGGACAAGCAAGGAAGAAAAATCTACGGAATACTGGTAGAGGGCGGTATTGACAATCTTGATGAGGTTGTTTTAAAGTATAGGGCGCAGGCAATAGTAATTGCTATCATGAGTATAACTAAGTCGCAGCTTAGGAGTATTTATTCCAGATGCGTCAAGTATAATCTGCCTATAAAAATTGTACCGGCTATTACTAATGCGGACCAGATGTCGAATTCTTCGCTTTCTATCCGTGATATAAAAATTGAAGAATTGCTTGGGCGTGACGAGTTTAAAGTGCGTCAGGACCTTATTGATACATCTGTCAAAGACAAAGTGGTGTTGGTTACAGGCGGTGCCGGCTCAATAGGTTCGGAACTTTGCCGGCAATCGTTGCTCTTTGGTTGCAAGCATTTGATTATTTTTGATATGCATGAAAACGGCATGTTCGAATTTAATGAGGAGTTAAAAGAAAAATACGATACATCAAGGTACAGCACTGTTGTCGGTACTGTAAGAGAACCGCTAAAATTGAAGGAAGTTTTTGACAAATATAACCCTCAAGTTGTCTTTCATGCTGCGGCATACAAACATGTGCCGATGATGGAGATTTCGGCAACGGAAGCTGTAAAAAACAATGTGTTTGGCACGCTGAATGTAATTAATCAATGCGTAGAGTCGGGTTGCGAAAAGTTTGTATTTATTTCGACGGATAAGGCTGTAAACCCTGCTAATATCATGGGTGCGTCAAAGCGTATTGCCGAGATGCTTATACAAAAGATTGGGCAGCATTCAAAAATGAATATGGCGGCGGTGCGGTTTGGAAATGTTTTGGGCTCGAACGGAAGCGTTATACCAACCTTTTTGAAGCAAATTCATGACGGTGGACCTATCACTCTGACTGACCGAAACATAAAAAGATATTTTATGACTATACCTGAGGCGGTAAGGCTTGTATTGCAGACGGGTGCATTGGCTACTTCGGGTGAGGTGTTTGTACTTGACATGGGCGAGCCTGTATATATTTACGATTTGGCTTGTGACTTGATACGCATTAACGGACTTGTGCCTGAGAAAGATATTGAAATTGCAATCACAGGACTTAGACCCGGTGAAAAGCTGTTTGAAGAGCTTAGGTACGATAAGGAATCGGCGGGTAAAACTGTGCATGAGGGAATTTTTGTAACAAAGCTTTCTGAAATTGACATAGAGGTCTTTGAAAAACAGCTTGAAAACCTGTACATGTATTCGAAAAATGAAGATGTCAAAAAAACTGAAGAAGTTATATTTGAGATTGTTCCGAGTGCATTTAGAAATATGGCGATTGAAAAGCAGATTGAGAGTAAGGAGTTTGTTGAACAAGGCGGTCGCAGAAATGAGGACATGCATGCGGGGAGCGGCAAGGGGGATAATAAATCTTGACTTGGTATGAAGCTTTGATTTTGGGACTGGTTCAAGGTGTGGGTGAATTTTTGCCGATATCCTCTAGCGGTCATTTGTTGTTAGCGCGTGAGCTAATGGGTATCACAGGCGATTTTTTGACATTTGACATAATGCTGCATGTGGCTACACTGTTTGCAATTTTTATTGTGTTTTTCAAAGAGCTGTTTGCGCTTTTTAAGCCTCCGTTTAAGACTATTGGGCTAATTATTATAGCGTCGGTTCCTGCTGTTGTTGCGGGACTTGTATTTTCGCTGTTGGATATTGAAATATTCGAGAGTGCTAAGTATTTATGCTTTTTCTTTCTTATAAGCGCAATAATAATGATGAGCGCGGAAATTATCGGCAAGCGTGTAAAAAACACTCAAGAGATTGGATTGAAGCAATCAATCTGTATGGGGCTTATGCAGGCGGTTGCGGTGTTGCCCGGGGTGACTAGGAGCGGCTCGACAATCTTTGGCGGTATAATGTCTAAGGGTGAGAGAAAGGCTGTTGCTAAGTTTTCGTTCTTTATGAGTATACCTATTATTTTGGGTGCGGCGGTGTTTGATTTGTTGGGCGGAACAGGCGACGGCGTTAAGGTAGAGTTTTATTGCTATATTATCGGAATGGCGGCGGCATTTTTGAGCGGATTTTTTGCTATTAAGTTTATGTTGAAGCTTATTGCAAAAGCTAATTTTAAGTGGTTTGCACTTTACCTGTTTGTGTTGAGCATTGTGACATTCTTTGTTTACTTTTTGTAAAAAATATTTATCAAATAACTTTAACCAAAAAAATACGACCTTCATATAATGGAATAGCATATTTATTGATGAATTGATAGATAGCTGACATTACATGGAGGTTTTTTCTATGACGGTTGCTGTTTTTTTTGGCGGAAAATCTTGCGAGCATAATATAAGTGTGATTACGGGGATGCAAGCACTAAAAGAGATCGATTCTAAATATAGAGTTGTGCCTGTTTACATAGATAATGAGGGAGCTTTTTTTGTTGGTGAAGCATTGAAAAAAGGTTTGTCCGCTTTTAAAAGTATGGATAAGAAAAAGCTGATACCTGTACATTTGCGGCCGTCGGATAGGCATATATATTCGCAAAAGGGTAAGAAAGTAGAAAAAATTGATTGCGCTCTTATTTGTTGTCACGGTCTTAACGGTGAGGACGGTACACTGCAAGGATTGCTTGAGCTTTGCGGAATACCTTACACCGGCTCCGGCGTGAGGGCATCGGCTGCCGGAATGGATAAAATAATGATGAAACAAGTTTTTGAGGTTTCGGGCTTGCCTGTATTACCCTATGTCTATTTTTCGCACGAAGAATATTCGAAAAATATGTTTGATTCAGTAGCGAAAATAAAAGAAAAATTGGCATTCCCTATGATTGTAAAACCTGCAAACTTGGGCAGCAGTATAGGTATTAGCATTGCGCATGATTTTAGCGAGTTGTACGCAAGTATTACAACTGCGTTTGAGTGGGATAACCGCATTGTTATCGAGAACGCTTTGACTGACTTTACAGAATTGAACTGTGCTGTTTTGGGTATCGGCTCTGATTTGACTGCTTCGCAGATAGAACAGCCTGTGGGCTGGAAGGAATTTTTGACATTTGACGATAAATATGTGAAAAAATCTAAGGGTGGCGGCAGAGTTTTTCCTGCACAAATAGACGAGGATTTGAAAGTTAAAGTAATGAATTATGCAAAGACTGCATTTAACGCGCTTGGCTGCGCAGGTGTTGCCAGAACTGACTTTCTTTTAAAAGACGGCGAGCTTTATGTAAACGAGATTAACACTGTTCCCGGTGCATTGTCGAACTATTTGTTTTCTTATCAAGGGCAAATAAGCTTTACGGCATTGATTGATAAACTGATAGATATTGCGCTAAAAGAAAAAGCAGATAAAGACAGATTAAAATATTCGTATGTGCCGTCGTTTGAAGTCGGCGGGGTAAAGTCGGGGAATAAGGGTAAGTAAGTAATAAATTCGGGTAAGTCATTTGAATAATTATAACAATGATATTGGCTTTATGTTGATATCATTGTTTTTTGTTGGGAGCAAAATAATAAAACTTTTTAATTTTTGATAACCGTTATTATATTTGTGGTACTATATAGGTAAGAGCGTTCTTATAATACATTTTTGACTGATTTTACGGAAGGATAGATTTATTATGAATAACAGGAAACTTGTTAGCGAAAAAATACTAGATTCGCTAAAAGGTATTTATAGCTTTTCGCTGGCGCGAACATCTAGCTCGGTGGAGGCAGAGGATTTGTCACAGCAAATTGTTGCAGAGATGCTTGCAAGTTGTGACGGTTTGAAGGATAACAATGCTTTTTACGGTTGGATGTGGAGGATAGCTAAAAATACTTATAGCAAGTTTTTAAGGCAGAAAAGAAGAAGCGATAGTTTTTTGGTTGATGTTGATGTTTGTGTATGTGAATCGGATATGAATGTCGAAAGGGACATTGTTTTTAAAGAGGACATAAACATTTTGCGGCGTGAACTATCGATTCTTTCTCGTCAGTACAGAGAGGTTGTGGTTAAGTATTATATTGAGGAAAAGAACTGTTCGCGCATAGCAAAGGAACTGTCGGTCGGTGTGGAAACGGTCAAGCAACTGCTTTTTAAAGCAAGAAAAATTTTGAAAGAGGGTATAAATATGAAAAACGATAATGTTAGTTTGTGTAGGGAGTACGGTGAAAAAAGTTATAATCCTGACATATTTAGGTTTAATATGATGGTGTCGGACGGAGCATGGGAAAAGTATAACAGGCTATTTAAGGAGTTTGAAACAAGGCGGTTGCCGGGGAATATTTTGCTGTCGACTTATTATTCGCCTATGAGTGTGGAAGAGTTGAGTGTTGAGTTCGGGGTATCTGCGCCTTATATTGAGGATGAACTCAATATTATGCTGAGGAGCGGTCTTATAAAGCTTTTGCCAAAGGCGCGCTATCAATCTGATATTTTTATCTATACTAGCTCGTGTAAGAGTGAAGTAGTAGAGAAAAGCCGGAAAGTATTAAAGGCTACGGCACAAAAGGTGAAAAGTGGCGTGGACAAGATTTTGTCTGTTTTTAAAGGAATGGTTTTCAAAGACAGGGACATTAGCCAAAATACACTTAAAGGGTTTGTTACTCATTTTTTGCTGTGGCTTGCTGATGGTAAAGCTAGAGAAGTGGCGTGTCAATCACCTGAGCTTCCGCTAGGCGGCAAAGGGTATTTGTGGGGACAAAATTATGACTACGAAAAAGGCGGGTTTTTAGGAATCTATAATAGTATGACAAGCAAGCGTTATGGCGGATGGATACATGCAAGCAATTACAGGATGTTTGAAAGCTGTCAGCCGCGCATTGGATATCTTAAAGAGGATTTTGATAATATGCTGGCTGTTGCAAATCAAGATTTTGGAAGTCTTTTGCCTGACGAGATTGCGGAGCTTATCCAAAGAGGGGTTGTGGAAAAGGATGGGGATAAATTCAAATTGATGTGTCCTGTTATAACGGAGGAACAGTATTGTAGATTGCGTGAACAGTGTTTGAGTTTTGCGGATGAAATAGCTGAATTGCTTAAAGAGGTTGTTGATGTGGCCGCGACTATAATGGAAAACCATGCGCCTGTTGCTGTGAAAGATTTTTGTGCCGCTGTTGCTTTGTTGAATTCAAACAGTATGGCTGAGATTATGGAATGTTTAGTGGCTGACGGTTATTTGATTGTGCCAAAATCGGATAGAATGTATACTGCTTTTGTTGTCATCTGATTGGTTTTGTTGTAGATAAATGATAAGCAGTGGTGTTGGCTGTCGTTGATATCGCTGCTTTTTTCAGGCATTTTAGTCGGGGTAACTTAATAAAATTTGAATTTTTTTGGTTGCAAACAATAAAATTATTTTGGATTATTTGACTTGATTTGTAATTTATGATACGATATTTGTATAGAATTAATTGGAATGAATTGTTTCTTATTTGTTTTTTTTTGTTGCATCAATGCTTTTATTGAATATTAATGTGTGTTTGCATGTTGAATTAATTATGAATGCTATGGAGGTATATTTATGAAAAAGATTGATTTTGAAAATTATGAAAAAATGTCGCAGGCTGCTGCTGATATCGTTTTAGCTGAACTTGCTAAAAAACCTAAGATGGTGCTTGGGTTGCCGACAGGTACTACACCTATCGGTATGTATGATGCGTTGGCAAAGGCGCACAAAGAAGATAAGGTGGATTTTTCGGGCGTTACGACATTCAATCTTGATGAGTATGTGGGGCTGGCACCTGACCATGAGCAGAGCTATTGGTATTTTATGAATAAGTATTTGTATAGCCGTACTAATCTTAAGCGCGAGAATGTACATGTTCCTAACGGAGCGGCGCAGGATTTGGATGCAAGGTTTGCGCGTGAATATGACGAGATGATAAAAAATAGCGGAGGCATTGATTTGTTTGTGGTGGGTATCGGACAGAACGGTCACATAGCGTTTAATGAACCTGCAGCAGAGATGCCTGCCTTTACGCATGTGGTTGAACTTACTCAAAATACAATAAACGCAAATGCAAGGTTGTTTGACGATATATCGCAGGTGCCAAGAAAGGCATTGACTCAAGGTATGGCAACAATAATGCACGCTAAGAAAATTCTTCTGCTTGCAGGCGGACCAGCAAAGCGTGACGCAATAAAAAGAATGACGAGCGGAGTTTTGACGCTGGATTGCCCGGCAAGTTTGCTTAATCTACATCCTGATGTAACTATACTGGATTGCTAAATTAGTGGACATAAGCCGCTATGTTATAAATTGAATTGTAAATTTAAGAAGAAGTAGGAATTTATTTTTTACTTCTTCTTTTGCAAGAGTAGACAATATGTGTTGCTATTCTTTTGGCGACTTTTTGGCTTAAAAGCATCAACAGGCAATTGCTTTTAATTCTCAAAAATTATCCAAAATAAATTAACAACGCAAAATTGTCCACTCCTTTTTGCTTAATTGATTTGCTAAAGATATAAATATATGGTAAACTAAAGTATGATTGAGTACCGATAAAGAATGTTATTTTTTGGGGAGGCATGAATGACTAGAATTACTTACAATGCTCCGATAGTTGAAATGCAGGGTGATGAGATGACCCGCATTTTGTGGGATTATATAAAAGAGATTTTGATTGAGCCGTATGTGGAGCTCAATGTTGATTATTATGACTTGGGCCTTATTAACCGTGACAAGACTGACGATAGTGTGACGGTCAAAGCGGCAGAAGCTATCAAAAAATACGGGGTTGGGGTAAAGTGCGCGACAATTACGCCTAACGAACAGAGGGTGAAGGAATATTCTTTAAAAAAGATGTGGCTGTCGCCTAATGCTACAATCAGGGCGGCACTTGACGGGACCGTTTTTAGGGCTCCTATTATTTGTGAGGGGATAACGCCGTATATTCCGACTTGGACTAAGCCTATTACGATAGCAAGGCATGCTTACGGCGATGTTTATAAAAATTGCGAGATTGCAACTGATTCCGGTGCGAAGGCTGAACTTGTTGTAACAAATGTAAACGGAAAAAAAACTACTGGCTTGATAGCTAATGCGGATGGAGCAGCGGTTTTTCAGGGGATACATAATACGGATAAATCTATTATATCGTTTGCAAGGGCTTGTTTTAATTATGCGCTTAGTACTAGTCAGGATGTTTGGTTTGCGACTAAGGACACTATTTCTAAGACTTATGACGGACGATTTAAGAATCTTTTTGCCGAGATTTTTGAAAAAGAGTATGCGAATAAGTTTAGTCGTGCGGGTATAAATTATGAGTACACGCTTATAGACGATTCGGTTGCGCGTGTTATAAAGAGTAATGGCGGGTTTATTTGGGCACTGAAAAATTACGACGGGGATGTTATGAGCGATATGGTTGCAACTGCTTACGGTTCGCTGGCTATGATGACTAGTGTGCTTGTTAGTCCCGATGGTAAGTTTGAATATGAAGCAGCGCACGGTACTGTAACGCGGCATTATTACAAGCATCTAAAGGGAGAGGAAACCTCGACTAATCCTGTTGCGACAATCTTTGCGTGGACAGGTGCTCTTGGCAAGCGTGGTGAATTGGAAGGCAACGGAGAGTTATGCGCTTTTGCTAAAAGGTTGGAGGCGGCATGCTTGAAGGCTATATCTGGCGGATTTTTGACGGGGGACTTGGTTTCGCTTTTTAGGCGCGATGGGATAGAGCCGAGAGTTTTGGAAAGTCGAGAGTTTTTGTTGAAGATTGCGGAATTCATGTAGAGTTTTGCAGTGCTTTATTTTATGTTAATTTTATTGAGTTTATATGGACGAATAAAAGTGATTTGTCATACGGATTAATGAAATTTGGCGGGCGAAATTGTCTGCAAAAATAAATATTTTAGGAGAAGGAAATGGTTACTTTAGAAAATAAGAAGATTCTTATTAACGGCAAGCCAACGCTTATTTTGGCGGGCGAGGTGCATTATTACCGTCAGTCGCGTAAAAACTGGGAGCCTATTCTGGACGAACTTAAGGCTTATGGTGCGAACGCTGTTGCGACCTATATCCCGTGGATTTGTCACGAGGCTAAAGAAGGTGATTTTGATTTGGTCGGCAAGTACCACGAAGAAAATGACATTACATACTTTATGGAACTTGTGCATAAAAAAGGATTTTATTTTATACCTCGTCCCGGTCCGTTTGTTATGGCTGAGATGAAAAATGAGGGTATCCCTTACTGGGTGGCTAAAAAGCATCCCGAAATTGTACCGACTACATGGAACGGGGAAATTGCGCCTAATCCGACACTGGATTACTTGCATCCTGCTTTTTTGGCAGAGACTAAGAAATGGTATGCACAGATTATGTCGCTTATATCAAAATATAGCTTGGATAAGGGCGGCAATGTTATCGCTATGCAGCTTGATAACGAGATTGGTATGCTTTCGTGGGTGGCTAA
The DNA here is from genome assembly GCA_023690525.1 of Holotrichia oblita. Taxonomy (NCBI): domain Eukaryota; kingdom Metazoa; phylum Arthropoda; class Insecta; order Coleoptera; family Scarabaeidae; genus Holotrichia; species Holotrichia oblita. The sequence goes on from JALQSN010000163.1 coordinate 75,339, forward strand.
TGCGCCTGACTTGACCGATTTTAATCTCGGACTATTTACCGGCTGGCTAAAGAATAATTATTCAAAGGCTGAAGCGGATAAGCGTTACGGCTTTGATATCGGAAATAAAACGGTTGCGTTTAAGAACTTTAGGGCACCTAGTGAGGATAAAGTTTTGATACTGCATAAAGACCTTGGCTACTTTATGCGTTGGCGGATTAAGGAGTATGTTGCCGAACTTAAAAAATATGCAATCGAGTACGGCGTGCGTGATATCCCGTATATTGTCAATATTCACGGTTGTGGCGGAAATAGGGCATACGGTTATCCTATCGGTATAAGCCAGTTGTTTGAGAGTTATAACTACGACGATACGCTTATGTCGGGTGCGGACTATTATTTGGGTGAGCTAAAGCTGGGTACTGCTCAGGATTTGTATATGGCTAATGCTTTTACTGATTGCGTGAACTCGCCAAACCAACCGCTTGGGGCTTTGGAGTTCCCTGCGGGGGATGACAATTACGGCAATAATTTTAATGAGCGCAATTCGCCGCAGTCAAACAGAATGAGAACTAAGATGACTGTTGCGCAAGGCTGTAAGCTTACAAATTATTACACCTTTAGCGGCGGGCATAATTATAGGCTTGACGAAAAGCCGAATGACGGTAACGACAGGATAAGCTGTACGGGTGAGATGCACGGTTATGCTGCGCCTGTAGACGGATTTTTGCGGCGCACAACTGTTTTTGACATGATGGCGGAGACTAATAAGGTGTTAAATGCCAGCGCGGATGTTTTGGCTACTTCGCATGAAGAGCATGATAATGTTGTTATGTCATTTATACCTGATTATTTTATGATTGAGTATCATTATCCGACAAGTGCTAAAAATAAAAATATGATAAATTCGCTAAAGCGGATTGTCCAAGGTGAAATGTGGGGACTGCTTGGTAGATCGTTGTTATTATTGAATTATAGATATCCGGCGTTGGATATTCAGCATAACGATATTACTTCCAGCTTGAAAAAGGGTACGGTTTTAGCATTGGCTACTGCGCTTTATATGTCGCCTGAAATTCAAGAGAATGTTGTCAAGTTTTTGTCTAGCGGTGGCAATGCGTTTATTTTTGGTGAATTGCCATTGTATGATATGGAGGGTAATCCTTGTACGATTTTGGCTGATTATTTAGGCGCAAAGAATATTAAGGAGGCTTACAGGCCGTCTTGGAGGTATTTGCTGAGCGCGTATCCTTGCGGTATTTTGGACGGACATGAGGAGGTACGCGTTGACCATGCTCAGGTTTGTGATGTCGACGATGCGGATGTATTTATGCGTATTTATGGTACTGACGAGATTACCGGATTTAGGAAAAAGACTAGAGGAGGCGGTATGGCAGTATGCTTGCTTAACGGTTATAAATGCCACCCTGACGCAATGGAAAAGCTGTTTAATGCGGTGGGGGCTAAGGCGGCATTTAGTCAGGATTATTATTGGGATGGAATATTTGTAACATCCACTATTAATGAAAAGAAAGAAAGATTTGTGTTTGTGACGAACCTTGACTGTGTGGATAAAATCGCCAATATATCTGAGAGCGGCGAAGTTTTGTTTGAAAAACTATTATTGAAGAATAGAGAGTCGTTAATGCTGCCTGTTAATGTGGAGGTGATTGACGGTGTTAAGGTGGTAAAATCAACTGCGGAGATTTTGGATAAGTCAGCTGATAGCATTACCTTTAGACTGACACAGCATTTTGATAGGATTGTTTTAGAGACTGATAAGCAAATTATTCCCTCAGATGAGTTTGAAGTAGTAATAGAGGATAACGAAAAGATTATAAAGGTATATTCTAAAGCGAGATTGAGCGATTATTTAGAAGTTAAGTTTAAATAAATTAAAAATTTGAAAAGTAAAACAGGGTTGACAAAAAAGTTACCCCTGTTTTTTTGTTGTAAAAATTGTTTGAAGCAGTATGGAGAGAATTTGAATTTAGTTTTTCTGAAGAAAATGCGCACATCTTTTATTTTTTGCAACAATTTATTATTAATGACATACAGGTGGCATTATTAGTGTGGTATTATGATCATGTAAATAACTAACGGTTAGCTTATGCGAATAGTGACACGCAGGTGACACTAATAAATAAGTGCCGCATCGAAAGATAATTGTTTGGAGGACATAATGGATTTTTGGATTTTGACAATCATAAGGCTTCGGGGGAAGATTTTGCCGCTTTTTGAAAGACTTGACAGGCGCATTGAGGATGCGGCGTTGTCTGTTTTTGGTGATGCAATAAAGACTTTTGATATTATTATGGACCTAAACGATAAAAAGGCGTCGTTGATTAATCTTAAAGTTATGTTTGACAAGATGACTGTACAGCTCTCGGAGAGCGAGAGATTTATTATAGAGCGGTATGCAAAAAACTATTCGCTTGAGGATATTGCTAAAGAACTGCTTATACATAGAAGCAGTGTGATGCGCAGATTGAAAAAAGCGGTCAAAAAGGCTGTTAGAGTGGTTTGTGCAATGGGGTATAACGAAGAAAGGTTTAGAGCAGAGTATCAAAATTATTCTATTGTAATAAACACATATAATGCTATACGACGGGAACATTTTGCTCACAAAAGAGCGGCAGAAATGAAAAGCGAAAAAAAGAATATCAGCCGTGGCGTGGCTTGCGTTTTGCCGTCGGAGGTTTTTGAAACAAGAGTAACATTATCAGGACGGCAGGAATAGTAAGGCAGATTATTATTGCTGTAGTAACAATTTTATTTTCGGTGCCTGTGATATTATCGTCAAGGTTTGGTTCTGGTTCTGGTTCGGGCGAGGGTTTAATTATCTTTTCTATAATGTTAGTGCTTATGCGCTCGACTGATACTTGGGAGCTATAGATATATCCAAAATATACTTTATCCTCAATTTCAAACTTTGCGTAGTACCAGGTATTGCCGATTTGGGGGTAGAGTGCGGTGCCTTCAACTGAGCCATAATAAAATGCCTTTTCGGCGTGGGGGATTATATATTCTATATTATCGTCTGCGGTGTGGTCGGGGGTTGAGCGTAGGTTGACGGGTTGCTTGTCGGAGTTCATTGTCAAGAATGCCGAGGCGTATTTAGTCACCGGCTCGTAGTCGCAAATCTCTATTTCGGTTTTTTTGACATAGCCGGCTAGATCGGCATAGGCAACTCTTACATATTCGCTTTCGTTCTCGGCGTCCTCTAAAAGTGCTACAAAGTAGGTTTGCGGCAATGAGGTAAGCGGAGTGTAGGCAAGGGTTTTGCTGTCCTTGCTGTATAGCATTACGGGTCCGTTTAGGTATGCGTAAACTATATCGGCATTGTTTGGCGCGGCAGCATACACACGGGAAAAGCTTGTGCCTGCTTGCAGAGCGAATGCACAAAATATTATTGTCAGCAGTATTAAAATTTTTGGTAGATTTTTCATGGTATCTATATTATATAATAACCAATTTTACGAAGCACATAACAAAATGTCGAAATAGGGGAAAAGTTTTGGATAAGGATGAAAAGGAATTAATCATTAAAATAAAGTCTTTGGAAAAAACAATAGACAACTTCAGAAAGAACAACAGGCTAGAGTTTTATAATAGGGGTGAAAAAATTCATAAAAAGCAACTTTTGTTTCATAGATGTCTTAAGCGTAACCGCTGGGTGTTTGGCGGCAACCGCAGCGGAAAGACTGAGTGCGGTGCAGCGGAAGCGGTATGGATGGCGAGAGGCAATCATCCATACCGGCAAAACCGAAAGGATGTCTGCGGGTGGGTTGTGTCCGTTTCTACTGCCGTGCAACGGGATGTTGCTCAAGCGAAAATTCTTAATTATATCAATAAGTCATGGATAGAGAATATTGTTATGCTGTCGGGTAAGAGCTCTGACCCTAAGGGCGGCGTTATTGATTATATCACTATAAAAAATGTTTTTGGCGGAACTTCTAAGATTGGATTTAAGAGTGCGGAAATGGGCAGAGAAAAGTTTCAGGGGACTTCGCTTGATTTTATTTGGTTTGATGAGGAGCCGCCGCGGGATATTTACGAGGAATGCTGCATGCGTATTATAGACAGGTGCGGTGAAATTTTTGCGACTATGACGCCGCTTAAAGGCAAAACCTTTATTTATAATAAAATTTTTTTGAATGAGGACGGAGATGATAATATTTGGCATATTTCTATGGAGTGGGCGGACAACCCTTATCTTGACAAAAACGAGATAGAAAGTGTATCAAAAACCATGACGGATACGGAATTATCCGTTCGCAGGTTTGGTAATTTTGTTGACGATAACACGGGACTTGTGTACGGAGAATTTTGTGAGGCTGTGCATGTTATTGAGCCGTTTGATGTGCCGCGAGAGTGGTACAATAACATATCGATTGACCCAGGGTTAAACAATCCTCTCTCGGCGCATTTCTATGCTGTTGACGGCGACGGGGTGGTGTTTGTGGTAGCGGAGCATTACGAGGCGGGTAAAGATATAGAATATCATTCCAAGGCTTTAAAGAGCATTTGCGAGGCTTTTGGGTGGCATAGAGAAAACAGCGGGCGATACGGTGCGCTTATTGACAGTGCAGCTAATCAAACAACTTTGGCATATTCGAAGAGTGTGCGGGAGATTTTTTATGAGAACGGAATCAATGTAAATACTAAGGTGAACAAGAATTTGTTTTATGGGATTAACCGTGTAAAAAGTTATTTGAAAACTAGTGAAGGCAAGAGTAAAATCTATATTTTTAATACATGCAAAAATCTTATACGGGAGATAAAAAGCTATTATTGGGCTAGCGGGGATGTGCCTAAAAAGAAGGATGACCATGCTCTTGATGAACTAAGATATTTTATTTGCTCGCTGGAGCCGCCCTATAAACCGATTGAGAAAAAGAGCGAAATAGCGTTGGATAAAGAAAGATTGTTTACTCGTATTCGGAGGCAGAGAAAATAGACTAAATAATAATATTTGGACGGAGGAATGTGTGAAAACTAATAAACAAAAGCTCTACGAAGCGTTGTCAAAGTGCGCACTCGGGTACTCGTATAATGAAGAGGTTGACGAATATGCGCTTGTTGACGGTGAGCTAATGCTTGTCAAAAGGAAGGTTTCACAAAAGGAGAGTCAGCCGGAGCTGTCGGCGATAAAGCTTTTGCTTGACGAGAGTGAGAATGATTATTCGGGTTTTTCGGAGGCTGATTTGGAAAAGGAAAAGCAGCGGCTGCTTGGAATGCTTGTTAAAAAAAATAATAAGACTGTCACACAAAATAGAAAGCAATAAAACGGAGGATATATGTATGGAGTTATACGATACAAGGTACAAGATAAGATGTGAAATGGGGGCATGCAAAAATTTTGCGGCAAAAACAATCAAGATGAGCAGAGTCGGGATACGCAGTCAGATACATATTTGCGAGGATTGCCTAAAGGAATTGTATTCACTTATCGGAACCGAGTGCGAGTTGAATAAAAGCGATGCCGCAAAAAAAGTAAAGACTGCAAAATAAGGAGTCGCAATGAGTAAGAATATTAATGCAGAAAAGGGAACTTCTGACAAGAGAGCAAAATGTGAAAAGCTTGTGGCTGATGTGCAGAATAAAAAAATTCGTTTTGACTTAGGTGATAAAAAAAATGAGGATTTGCAAGTAAAATTTGAAGAGGACATTGTGCGGGATATCAGACAGGATTTTGAGAACCGAGCGGCTGAAAGGCGTGCATTTGAGGCGCAGTGGCAGCTTAATTCTAATTTTGTTATGGGTAATCAATATTGCGTTTCGACAGTAAGCGGCGGAGTTGAGGACATAGGACGGGATTATTACTGGCAGGAACGGGAGGTGTTTAATCATATTGCGCCGCTTATTGATACCCGTTTGGCAAAGCTTAACCGTGTGCGTCCGAAAATGAGCGTTCGCCCTGCAAGCGGTGACGAGAATGATGTAAAAACGGCAAAGCTTGCGACAAAGGTGCTGGAAAGCACAATGGCAAAACTTGACCTTGATGCACGCCTTAGTACTGCGACATATTGGTCCGAGCTTACGGGAACTGCTTTTTATAAGATTACATGGGACGAAAAAGGTGGCAGGTGTGTCGGCAAGTTGAAAGGTAAAGAGGTATATGAAGGTGAGGTTAGAGTTGATGTTTGTCCGCCGTATGAGGTTTTTCCGAATTCTTTGTCGGATAACAGTATTGAGGATACACAAAGCATTATTCATGCAAGGGCGGTAAATATCGACGAGATTGAGCGTGTTTACGGTGTAAGGGTGAAACCTGAAAGCTTGGAGGTTATATCACTTGCAAATTCCGGTATTGCAGGCGGTGCCGGTTTGTCGTCTGTTGTGCCGGCATTGTCACGCCAGATACGCATAAATTCTTGTTTGGTAATTGAGCGTTATACGCGTCCCACGCCGCAAAACTCTGAGGGTGAATTTTGCGTTGTTGCGGGAAACAAGCTGCTTTATCACGGAAGTTTGCCATATATAAATGATGAGGACGGACGGCGCGGGTTGCCGTTTGTAAAGCAAGAGGCATTATCCGGCGGCGGACGGTTTTTTGGTATCAGCATTATTGAACGGACTATACCTATACAAAGAGCGTATAATTCTGTCAAAAACCGTAAGCATGAGTTTATGAATCGAATTGCGATGGGTGTTTTGGCGGTGGAGGAAGGCAGCGTTGATACAGAAAGTTTGGCAGAGGAGGGTTTGTGCCCCGGTAAGATTTTGGTTTATAGACAAGGGAGCAATCCGCCAAGATTATTGGACCCCGGCAGAGTACCGTCGGATTTTGGGCAGGAAGAAGATAGGCTGCTTAATGAATTTATTGCGGTCAGCGGCGTAAGTGAGATTATGCGCAGTTCTTCTGTGCCCTCGTCGCTCTCTAGCGGTACTGCACTTCAACTGCTTATTGAACAGGACGACACAAGACTTGCTGTTACGGCAGAACTTATCAGGAATGCGATTAAACAAGTTGCAAAACATATTTTGAGGTTGTATAAGCAGTTTGCAAGTCAAATGAGGCTTTCTAGAATTGCGGGCGATGACGGGCAGATAGAGCTTTTGTGTTGGGACGCTTCGGATATCGGTTGCGACGACATTGTGTTTGATACCGAAAACGAACTTAACTCTACGCCTGCGGCAAAGCGGAATATGATGTTTGAACTACTTAAAATGGGGTTGTTGCATGATGAGCAAGGTAAACTATCAGACGGTATGCGGTATAAGATATTAGATGTGTTAGGTTATGGCGGGTGGGAGATTACACGCGACATTGCGACGCTGCATATAAACCGTGCAGAAAAAGAGAATATCCAACTGGCAAAAGAACAGCCTAAGGTCTTGGAGATTGACGAACATAATACGCATATTAATATTCATACAAAGTTTATACTTTCGGAAGAATTTGATATGCTTCGTAAAAAACGGTCATCGCTTGAGGAAACTCTGCTTGAACATATACGGACCCATAAGCAATTTATATCTCTTGAAAAACAAGCATTATTGGTTGAGGGAGAAGTTAATGGATAACGAAAATATAAGTACGGAACAAACACCGCCTGATAATACTGTCGGGGCGGAGGTCTCCGCATTTGGAAAATTTGCGAGCATTGATGAGCTTGTTAAAGCTTATGATAGCTTGCAAAAGGAGTTTACGCGGCGCTGTCAAAAACTAAAAGAGCTTGAACGGCAAAGCGAAAATTCTTGTGCCTTTGGCGAAAAAGAAAAAGACGCATTTCTAAAGCAAAAAATGTCTGACGAGAGTTTTGTAGAGGAGTACATCATCGCTGACCCGAAGATTACCGGGGAAGTTGTTGCGCGGTATTTAGGCTCGCTTGCATGCTCGTCGCAAATGCCGATTCTTCGCGGCAGTTTTGGAACAAGTGCGCTTACACCTGTTGCCCGTCCAAAAACATTGGATGAGGCAAAACGCTTGGCAGACAAATTATTTTGATTAAGGAGAAAGAATTAATGGTTACATTACAGAGTGCGGAAAATGCTTTGAAATCGGTTTATATCGGTGCTATTACCGAACTATTGAATACAAAGGCTAATCCGCTGTTGACTAAGATTGAACATACAAGTGCTGATGTTTGGGGTAAAGAAATAAGAAAGGCTGTGTCGTACGGGATTAACGGCGGTATCGGAGCGGGCGACGAGAACAGCAAGCTGCCCGAAGCTAACGGCAAAAAATATTTGCAGTTTGTTGCGACTCTAAAAAACTTGTATGGTCAGATTGAGATATCCGACAAGGCTATCAGGGCTTCGGCTGATGCAAGAGGTGCTTTTACGGATTTATTGAATGCGGAATTGCAAAACCTGTTGGATGCTTCGCGCTTTAACTTAGGGCGTATGCTTTACGGCAACACCTCTGGCGAGATAGCAAGAATAAACGCCGAAAATTCGGGTAGCTATCCTGTTTCGACTACTAAATCGCTTATGGAGGGAATGGTTGTTGATATCTGGACAAATGCGCATGTAAATTCACACACAGCACTAAAAATTGCATATGTAGACAGAACAGCAAAAACGGTTAGGTTTGAAACTACGCCGTCAGTTGCTATTACAGATAACAGCATTATGTGCGTACAAGGCAGCTTTAACAAAGAGATTACCGGACTTGGTTCAATATTTGGCGGTTCGACAATTTACGGTCTTGACCGTTCGGCGCATCCGTTTTTGAATCCTTATACAAAAAGCGGTGTAGGCGAGATTGACGATATTGTTATACAAAGAGCAATTGATACGCTGGAAAACGAGGCTAACTCGACTGTCGACTTTATTGCTTGCGCGGCTGATGTTAAGTATGCCTATCAGGATTACTTGAGCCAGTTTAAGCGTAACATTGACATTATGGAACTGGACGGCGGGTATAAGACGCTTTCTTACAACGGTATACCGTTTGTTTACGACAGATTTGTTGATGACGGAGTTATGTATTTGCTGAACACAAAATCAATGAAAATGCATCAGTTGTGCGACTGGCGTTTTTTAGAGACCGAAAACGGGAATATCCTAAGACAAAATCAGGGCAGTCCGACATACTCAGCTACGCTTGTAAAGTACTGCGAATTGATTTGTGACAGGCCTAACGGATTGGGAAAATTGAGCGGTATCACAGCTTAGGCTATAAATGATAAGCTAATATTTTTGGGAGCGTCAAAATTGATAGGTACATCGAGAGTTGTTGATGATGATTTGTTTTCGATAGTGCCGCGGCTCAAAGAGATTGACAGTTCGTATTTTGTTGTGGAAAATTACAAGCTCAAAAGGCTTGAATTGCACAGTAGTGCCCAGCGCGGGAATACTCTTGCGCTGGTGCTTCCGCACAGAGTTTTGGACGGGCGGACGGTTAGTTTTGTTTTGCGTACAAGAGCTGAGCGGCGCGAAAAATTGCTTGCCGAAATAGAGGAAGCAAACGCAGCATACGAAAAAAATCGGATTAATGTAATTGTGAAAAGGTGCGAAAAAGAGGTAGAAAATGAATATCGAAACTTATAGGGATTGTGCAAGAAATGCGGCAATATTTTTGAAGCTGGACGAAGCGAAAAAAACACTGGAAAACGGGGCTGAGAACAGTGCGGATGAGAGTGTAAAAAAAGAAATTGAGGACTTGGTTGAGTGTGTAAATTTGACACTGCACGAGATAGCTTGTGACTATATTCCGCTCAAAAAAACACAGAGTTTTTATACTGATGACAATAGAATTTATTTTAAGGATTTTTGTAAAAATCCGATAGATATTTTTGCGGTAAAGCACAAGGGCAGGACAGTAGATTTTAAAACATTTCATGATTGCATTTTGACAGGTTGTGAGGGTAAGTACGATATAACATACTCATATGCGCCGCTCTGCGGGGGATTAGAGACGATTTTGGAGTGGGACGGCGCTTATGTCAACTCACGAATAGTCGGTTACGGTGCAGCTTGTGAGTATTGTTTGATTAACGGAATGGCTGACGAGGCCATGCTTTGGGACAAGCGTTTTAAGGATGCTTTATTCAAGCGTCAAAGTGTTAAGTCAGAACGAAAAATCAGGCAAAGGCAGTGGTATTTATAATAATGAAAAATGACTATTTGAAAGTGCAAAAAAGACGCGTTGCAAGAGTTGCTGCAAGCAACTTTTTGTCGGGTTTTAATACAAGTAAGGACGAAGGAATCTTGAACTTTGACACGTCAAAAAGCATAAAGAATTTCGACTTTTCGACAGGTGCGCTCACAGAGGGTTTTGGATTAGCGGAATGTTTGTCTCAGTGTAAGAATGTTGTATCTGTTTGGGAATACTTGCGCTGGAACTTTGACAAAAATATGCGCGAGAGTTATTTGATGTACAGCGACAAAACAGGCAAGGTTTATTATTCGCGTGATAATGTTAATAGTTTTACTCATTTAGAAAATGTATTTTTTACATCAATGCCGTATACCGTAAACTATCGGCTTTACGGTGAGGATGTTGTTTTGATGTGTTCTGAAAATGACGGGATGTTTGTGTGGAACGGAACGGGGAGCGCGTACAGAATTGAGGACGCGCCCTCAATTACAAGTCTTGCGATGCACTTTGAACGAATGTTTGTAACGGTGGGCGGAGAGAGAAACACCGTGTGGTTTTCTGATGACCTTGACCCGACTAACTGGAGTACGGAAATAACCGAAGGCGGATTTATACAAATCATGGACGAGAGAGGCAGTCTTGGAAAGGTTGTTAGTTTTTTGAACTATATCTATATTTTTCGTGACTATGGCATTTCTCGCATAACAGCTTATGCCGACCAGTCGGAATTTTCCGCAAGTAACCTTTATGTATCCTCCGGTAAGATTTATCCCGGTTCGGTTATACCGTGTATGGACACGGTTTTGTTTTTGGCGGACGACGGAGTGTATCGTTTTGACGGGTTGTCCACAACAAAGATTCTTAGCGGTTTGTGCGGTATTATAGATTCGTCGCCAAATGCCAAAGGTTTGTTTTTTGGCGGAAAGTATTTTTTGTCGCTAAGACTAAAAAATTGTGCTGACAGAGGCAACAATGAAAACAATGCGGTTTTGATATATGATTTGAAAAATGGAAGCTATCAGATTTTGGCTGATGTCGGTGTTTCGGCGTTTGGTACTTACGGTGAGACAGGATATGCCGTTACATACGATGGCAAAGTCGGTATGTTAAAACAATGTGGTCAGGTGTTTGGTAAAAATACGCTCAAAACTTGGGAGAGCGGATTTAAGGATTTTGGCACAGATGAAATAAAGACTATAAAAGAATTTTTGATTGATGCGTCCGCGAACTTTACACTACATATTGAAACGGAAACATCAAAAAAGAAGTTTAGCGTTGTGCCCAAAAATGGACTTGCGTCGATGCGGGTTAATATTTCGGGACGAAAAATTAATATAAGGATAGAAACGGACGAAAGAGAGATAAAGCTGCTTCGTCCAGTGCTAAAGTTGACGGTGAATTAGTATGGACTACGGAAAAATGGCGTATATAAAGGTTGACGAGCTAGAGCAAAGACTGGCAAAAAATAATATGCAGGAAAGAAAATTTAAAAGCGTTTATGCATTGTGCCAACCCCGAAAAGAAATAAGGGAAAGTAACGGATATTTTGCCGCATATATCGCGGGTAGCAACTCTGTATCTTTGGTAGTCAAGGTAGTTTTGAATGTGAAAAGCAGTGGCGTATTAAAATTATTAATTGGCGGCATACCTGCATCAAGTGCGGAAATTAGCCAAAGCGGCAGGCACCAAGAGCTTTTTGTTCAGTCTATATTGACTTTTGATGCGGCTAGGCTAGAACTTAGCGCACATGACGGACTTTTAGCTGATGTTTTGAATGTAGAGATAACTCTTAGCGGAATAAATGCTGAAATTATCAAAACAGCGGATGCTTTTGCACTTGACGGCGAAGGCGGGAATATAGCCGTGATAAGAGGCAAAGATGAACGACTGGAGTTTGTTTGCGGTGATATTTTTGGTTCTGCAGGGACAGACATTGGTTTTGGCTCTGCATGTGATATTGTGGCTGTAGGGCAAAATGATTACCGTGCTACTTATATTGATTCCTTTAAGAATGCTTGGGGATTAGTGCTTAACAAAGCAGGAGAGACGCAGCGGAATTATTTGTTACAAGGGTTGCAAAGTGTTGCAATTACGAGCTTTGAGGGCAAAATCGTTATAGGGTTTGTTGATGCCATGGGTTCGGGATATTTTACAACAGATGATAAATTTGGTGCAATTAGCGAGAAAATATATTTTGACCTGCCGCAAAGAGCCGTAAGTGTTATGTTTGTCAAAAATTCGCCTGTTCCGTCATTGATATTTAATTGCGGACGAAAAAGCTTTCTTAAAACTGCAACAAAAGGAGAAGGTGCGACTAAGTCAACGGTGAAAATTTTTGTATCGACAGTTTCGGAGTAAGGAATACGCATGAGAATATGGGGAAGAAAAATAAATGTTTAGAGCGCACAACAGTATAAAAGTTTGTTATGACGGTTTAGAGCAGGTAATGCCAAACGAGGTTATTGATGTAAAAAGCTATCTTTTGCAGGATGTTCCTTTTGCTGATTATATTATGGCAAACGGAAAAACCGAAAAATCAAAACTAGAGAGTATTAACAGTGATATTGTAAAGGGCATGCTCTACGCTGAGTACTCTGCTGTTTTCGACAAATCCGAATATGACGGTAAAGAGTTTTCGCAGTTCGGGCTTAGTGCTGACGGTAAAAATTTGGTTAACAGTGCAAATTTTGCGCCGATTGTAAAAGAAAGCGGTAAGACTGTAAGGGTGAGCATTACAGTCTTTTTGGAGCTTGAGGATGGTTCGGCAAATCTAATTTTGGGCGGTAAAAATCCGCTTTGCGAGTTTTTGTTGGGAGCGAGGAGTTTGGGAAATAATGTTGGATTTGTTGCGGATACATGCAATATTCAAAATTCTAACATTATTCGCGCTATTGATAAAACTGCCATAAAAAAGGCTGACTTGAAATTTGACAATGGCAGAATTAGTTTTTGTGCGATTGCTCCAAAAGCTGTGCCTGAAATAATTTTCACCATAGACCAAAAGCCGGTGCTTAGAGCTTATGCGTATGAAACGATACCCGCTGTGAAAAGCGGAATGGGTACGGTCAGGGATGATTGTACAATAAACCTGGGTTATGCGGATGTAACTCAGGTTGGCAGCATGATGATTGGATTTATTAATGTTGCAGGAGGCGAAGTTATACATACATTCGACCGTATCATTGAGGCAGAACATTTGTACGGTTTTGGTTTTGGACAGGGTACAAAAATCAAATCGGACATTTTTAAAAGATATGCGGCTGTGCTAAACGACAAGGAAGCATACTTTTTTGACAGCGTAAAGGGAGTGCCAAAACTGTTATATAGACTGGTATTGGAAGCGGGTTTCAGGGGTTTTGATGTCTGTGAGGGTGGTTATTTGGCGTTATATTATGACAAACTTAAACTTTACGATAAATACAAAACTGAAAAGAGTATTGACGGGATAGCTTGCGGAGACGAAAATTTTATGTTTTGTGAGGGTTCGCACTTTTTTTATGCGACAAGAACAAAAGGAGCAAAGCTGCAAACCTACCGTCTTACGCCTCCCGCTTTTACTAAGCTTGCGGAACTGGATATTACTGGCGGCAAAATATTTAGAAGCTTTTTTAACCTTGCGGTTTTGGACAGCGCGGCAAACTCTTATTTTGTAGGTTCAGGCTCGCTTTTGGCAACTCCTGATACGCGGCTTAGCAATCTTTGCAAAAATGCTGACGAGGCAATGCTTGCGGGCGGATTGATTTGTACGGTAAAAAACAATGCGGCAACGGTGACGGCGGAGGATTTTTCTGTTGCTAAAACTTTTGCGGCGGGGACTGTACTCAAAGCTGTAGGCGATTATTTTGTATCACAGGACAGCGGTGGCAATCAAAGCATTATTTATTTTGACAGAGCCAAACGCTGTATAGCAGAGGTTGGCGGGTTAGGCAAGGTAGGGATAAACAGCATTAACGGGATAGCTGCTATCGGCAATTATATTCTTGTCAATGACAATGACAGCAAGATAAAAACTTTTTACAGGAATAAGAGCGGTTCGTATGCCTATTACGGCGGATATACAAAAGGCGCACAGGCAATTTTTGTTGTGCAGATAAATGACGGTGAGAGCTTTGGCGAGAATATTAAAACGAGTATTTTTATTGATATAAAAAAATGATTTGTTGGAGGTGAGAAAGATGTGGGAAGAAATTTTGAGGCTTGCGGTGGGCAACGGACTTTGGGCAGTGTTGTTTTGCGTACTGTTGATGCATGTTATACGCGACGCTAAAAAGCGTGAGGACAGATATGTAGAGACTATCAAATTTTTGCGGGAAAAGCTTAGTGTTGTAAATGAGATAAAAGAGGACACACAAAAGATTATCAAGCAGACGGCAAGAAAAAAAGCGGTTGTTATAGCGGAACAGGGATAGAGTATGTTTTTTAGTAATAATGTTCAGTCACTTGGTACAGGTAGAGTAACATCGGCACGCCGTAGCGGAACTGAATATATTTTGTTGGTTATAATAGATGGTGCGGTTGTGTTGCGTTCGCTTAATCAAAAAAAGCAGTTGACGAATGACAATGTAATAGGCTATTGCGATGAATGTTATTTTGCAGGCGAAAAAATAATTGAGAGAAGGGGGAATTCTTTGAATTATGGCACAAAAAACTAAGACAGAAGCTAGGCGCATACTGAAGTTTTATGCAAAAAAAAGAAAAGCGGCAAGCGAGATGCCGAAGAAGAGGAGTGATTTTTTATGGCGAGAGGTTTAGCGGATTATGTAAAGGATGTATGGAACAGTATTTTTAATGCAGAGGAGGAAAAGGCAGCTTATTCGGCGGAGCGTGAAAAGCTTGAGGAATTTTTGGAGGAGACGGAATCATCGCTCTTGCCCGAAAAGCCTGTATTGCCCGACATACCTGTATATGAGCGAATGGAATATGAGCAGCTTTCGGACGATGAACTGAAGAGCCGTGCGGAAAGCGAGTTTGCAGATTTCAAAAATCAGAGTGTAAAGGCGATAGAGAGTGAAATTGACGTTCTGAATAATAAGTACGAAGCGGACAAAAAAAGTGCGGCAAGTAATGTCGAGGTGCAAAAACAGGGATTGGAGCAAGCATACGATAAAGCAAAAGAAAGTACTGCAAACGATGTACTAAAGCGTGGGTTGGCGCGTTCGAGCATTGCCGTAAATAAGATGAGCGGGTTGGATGAGGCAAAAACCGAAGCGGTAAATAAAATAAACGCCGAACTTTCGGCACGGATAAACGAACTTGACAACGAAATTAGTGCGCTGAATACAAAGTGTGAGGTTGCATTAAACGACTTTAATATTGCGTATGCATCAAAGCTTACTACTGCAATAAATGCGTTAAAGTCCGAGCAAGAAAAAAACAAAGCTAAGGCATTAGAGTTTAATAACAGCCTAATACAAAAAGAGCATGCCGCTGCTGTTGACAAGCAAATTAAAGAGAATGATTTGTATGATAAAAAGCTGGAGCAAAAAGTGAAAGAGGACGAGATGAAAAAAGAAAACAAGATTGAATCTTATCCTGCGATATATGACCAAATGCGTCAAACACTATTGAGCGTTTCGCCCTCGACAGCAAAAAAGATGCTAAAAGATGACCCGATTTACAGATCGAAACTAAACGATGCATATTACTATAAATTATATGATGAATTCGGACGCTAATTTTGGCAAAAATGAATAAGTAATAAATCTTATGCTGCTGGTGCTGTCTCAATAAAGGCATTGATGCTGTGTCAAAGGCGATTTTTCTTGTAATCATGCATGCATAATCTTCTTAAGAAGGCTTTATACACTCATGCTCGAAAAATCGTCTTTTCCTTGCCTGAATACCTTCTTGAAACAGCAAACAGTTTTAAACTTTATGAGACAGCCTAGTTATTTTTGATTGATAAAAAATTTTTGCATTGCGGCAAATTTAGTTATTGTTTTGGAGGAATGATATATGAGAATTAGAGATTTGATAAAGAAGCCTGGATTTTGGGTGGGAGTAGCTGGATTGATTGTTATAATCGCACAGCTTTTTGGAATGGAAGTCAATTCACCGTACATAAATGAAATTTTGAGCGGACTCTGTTCGGTGTTAGTTGTAATCGGATTTTTAACGACAAAAGAAAAGAAAGAAATTGACAAAGAGCTGGATAAAGATGATAAACCGCATGGAAAAGATAACGAAGACGGAAAGTTATTGTAAATTGAAATTACTATTGCATTAAGTTATATAATAAGAAAACAAAATAAAACAAAACCCTACCTATAATGGCAGGGTCGGGTCGCAAGACCATTTTTCTGGGGTGTTTCAAGAAGGTGTTTTAAACGGACAACACATAGTCTGTATAAAGCAAAGCTTATTGAGACGCCCTATTTTTATGCTAAAGGAAATATCGTTTTTAAAAGCAGAAAGAACCTCACTTTAGCACGAAAAAAGCCGAACCTCAAGTGAGGGAAGTGGCTGTCATAACTAGAGAAAATACTATTATAAAAAAATTGACAGCCACCTTTTTTATTTTCTTCTTCTAAACAAATTCATTACATTATCTTTTTTTGGTTCGTCTGCTTTTTCGGGTTCTTTTTTTGCTATTGGCTTTGTAGGTGTTTTAGCAGTGGCAGCGGATAATCTTGAGCTAGGAGGTGGATTTACTGTGCCGCTGCGCGGATTGCTTGTAACCTCAGGCGATAGGCGTGTGCGTATGCCGTATATTCCGTTTATCATTTGTTGCATGTTTTGGTAACGATTCTTTGCATATACCGCCAAAGACTTCATTAGCGCGGTCTCTTGTGATAGCGATATTGTTGCACCTTTTTCGCTTGGGCGAATAACAGTATCTTTTACCATTCGCTGTATGCTCTCGGGCGGGAGTTGTCCTGTTATTGAATAATATATAGTGACGCCCATTGCATAAACATCCGTCCACGGACCTTGTTCGCCGTGCGTGCGGTATTGTTCTTCGGGGGCAAAGCCTTGCTTTAGTACAATAGAAAGTGACTTGCCGTCAAGGTTTGATTGTTTTGCTGCGCCAAAGTCAATAAGTTTGACTTCGTTGTATTTTGTTATCAAGATATTATCCGGTGAAATGTCGCGGTGGATAAGACCCATATTATGAACCGAAATAAGCGATTCCATAACAGGACGCAGTATGCTTGCAATCTCGTCCATCGGGATTTTGCCGCCTTTTCGTTGGAGATATTTTTTGAGCGAAATACCGTCAAGGAATTCCATAACAATGTAAGCTGTGCCGTTGGCAGAGAAAAAGTCTCTAACGGATACGATACCCGGTAGATTTTTGATTTTGGCAAGCATTTTTGCCTCGTCAATAAAACGCTTTAGTCCTCTGTTTGACGCCGCTTGATTTTGCTTTGAGTTGATAATGACTTGATTGCTTTTTGGCACACGGTTGACATAGCCCGAGGGGAAGTATTCTTTTATAGCTACCTTGATACCTTGTGTCAAATCCCATGCAAGATATGTGATACCAAAACCGCCCTCGCCTAACGCTTTGTTAATAAGGTATTTGTTGTTTAGCACTGTGCGCTGTGGCAGATGATGAGGTAGGGACGGAGTGTCGTCAGCGTGTTTTGCACACTGCAAGCATATCCGAGCATTGTCAAGATCGCCAAAGCAATACAGGCAAATATTTTTATTTGTTCTTACTCTAGCCATCTTAACTTAATTCACCACCATTGCAATAATAACCGAATAATTATCGTTAAATTTACCGATTCGTTTTAAAAGCCTTGCCTCCATGCGGGAAATTGCGTCAGCAGGGTTTTCGCTGGCTTTTAGGTCAGCTTCCATTTCTTCCTCGTAGACATATTCCCAAAACCCGTCTGAGCAAATAATAAATGAGTCGCCCGGCGTCAGCGGTTCTTCTAGGTTTTGAATGTCCGGTTCAATATAGTAATCCGAGCCAAGTACCCGTGTAAGCTTGTTTTGATCCTTGTGAGTGCGGATATCCCTAAGCTTTATTATGCCTTGCTCTACGGCAGTTTGACTGAGCGAATGGTCACGGCTCTGATATTTTAGCAGATTGTTCTTAAAAAAATAAATGCGGCTATCGCCGATATGCGCCATGGTTGTTGTAATCCCATCGGTTGTAACGCAGGCAACAGTTGTACAGCTAGAACTAATTTTAGGATTTTTTTCTTTATATTCTGACACAAAGTTGTGTGCGTTGTGTAGGTATGATTCGCAATATTGCGATTTTACACATCTCTCACTGTCAAGCGAACGGATTTGCTCAAATTCCGAAATTATTCTGGTGGCGCAAAGACGACTTGCGACTTCCGAACCTATATAGCTGCCCAATCCGTCACAAACGACAAAACAAGCCGCTTCGCTAGATATACTGCTTGCAACAAAATCCTGATTATAGTCGCGTCCGCCGATTTTGCAAATGCTGCTGGCTAAAATTTTCATTCAAAAGACTCCTAAATCAAAGTCTATTGTACCATAAAATCAAAATTCAAGCAAGCATAATGCAAGCTAAATTTTGTCTTAACATAGTATAAAAAATTTGAAAATGGTATGCTTTAGTTGAATGTTACACTCACTTTTTTTGCAGCATCGGTCTTTTGCTCCAGCACACAATTAAAAGGATAAGATATTTGCAAGTATTCCACAATTGTATGACTATTGTCACTCTTTGCTACACCTTCGATTCTGAACGGGGCATTACATTCTTTTGATAATGACGATTCTTTTATTATCTGTGCTAAATCTCGCCGTAGGTTGAATAATGCTTCTTTTTTATCATTTATCTGATTGTAAGAACCTATATTATTCAAAATATTGGCTAAGTCATTTTCTAAAGAAGGTTCGCTTTTCATAATGCCTACGCCGCAAAACATTGCAGAATCCCCGGCATTTTCAACTATCATATTATCCGGAAGCAAACTGATTGTATTTATTTGTTTGCAGCTTGTAAAATAGTCGGCAAATTCATTTCCGTCTCTTAAAATTCCATCAGTGCCCATATAGCGTTTTTTGCCATCGCAAACAAACTTGATATTTTCATTGTTATTGAATAGTGTAGATATTTGCTGTCTTATTAAACTATTTTTATTATTCTGATTGTTGTTATACTTATATATTTTATTACATTCTTGTAAAAATATATTTTGGTCATCTTTGTTTATGTCAATTCTTACATCGGGATACGCTGACAAAACAGGTATTGAAAACTGCATTAATTTAATTTTATAGTTGTCATTAATTTTTTGCAAAATTCCTGTAATATTCATTGCCCATTTATATTTGCGTTCTCCGTTTGGTCTTGTGTGCAATAAATGCGACAGGAGCCATAATATTTCTCCAGCCTTTGAGATGATAGGTTTTTCGCTAGTTGCAATTTCGGATGCATCCGACATGAATGCATCGTAAATATCGTTATTATCAGTAAAACAATACTCGACATTGGCATTTACATGGAACCATGCATACCCATCGGAATGTCCGCATGCCAGGCTTTGCAAATCTATATCCACATTTCCCCAACCTTCCCAGTCGGACAAAAATAGCTCCTTTGTTGCATCAATGCCAATCATCCACTCGCCGTTACTTGTTCCTATAATAATCGGATTTTCATCGGGACTGTAAATACAATCAAGTAATTCATTTATATTTTCTGCCTTTCTTTCTTTATAATAATTTTTGATAACTTGAACCAAGTTTTTAATCTGTTTTTCATGTTCAAACATAAATAATCTCCTTAAAATAATTTTCTAACTAATTCTTCTAATCATAAGTTTTTGAACTGGATTTTCAATAATTAAACAAGCATTTTGATTATTTATAAATGAGTTTATATTATAAGCAAAATGGAAGTCAGTTAACTATGACCCTAAAAAGCTTTTAATTAGAAGCAAATAATAATATATTTTGAAACTAAAAAATACTATACAAAAACATATGCAAAATATATGCATAATTAGATTTCTTTATTAATTATAAAATAAATGTAATTATATACTACATTTCTTAAATCTATAAAACGATACAATTCAATCGAAAAAATAAAAAGTAAAGCTACATTTCAATCCTTGCGCCGTACCAATTTATAAACAATAGATTCGGCTAATCTTAATTTATGTAATTATAACACATATAATTTAATTTTGCAAGTAGTAACGGCTTAAATAGTAATTATCTCTATATGGTTGTCAAACATTTATTTACACCTAAAGAAAAGAATTCGAAGAGAATAATGTTAGGGGACTTCCATTTAAGCGGACGCATGGGTGAATTGTTGTATTCGCTGTTGTATAGTTTGAGTTGAGTATTGAAATCGTCTAAACTATATATTTATACTCGCTTTGTTTGTCAACAGAATATTTATCTACCGGTATGCGATATACAAAATAGTGTTCGCTTTGTTTGACTTAATTCGATAAATATTGTATAGTTATGATGTAAAATATTTTATATTATTATTTATTAACTAAAATGTGCGGAGGAATGTTTTATGTCAAAAGCAAAGGTTGCAATATTAATGGGCAGCAAGTCGGATTTGGACACGGTAACGCCGTGTTTTAATATTTTAAAAAAGTTCGGTATCGAATTTGAAGCGCATGTTATCTCGGCGCACCGTACACCGGAGCGAGCGCATGAATTTGCTACTAACGCTAAAGCGAACGGAATAGAAGTAATTATCGGTGTTGCAGGCAAAGCAGCGCATCTTGCAGGAGTGCTTGCGGCGTTTACTACATTGCCGGTGATAGCACTACCTGTGCAATCCTCGCTTATGGGCGGGCTGGACAGTCTTTTGAGCATGGTGCAAATGCCTTCAGGAATACCGGTTGCTACTGTTGGAGTAAATGGCGGCGAGAATGCAGGAATTTTGGCGGCTCAAATATTGGGACTTAAATATCCCGAAATCGACAAAAAGCTGGAAGCATTCAAAAAAGCAATGGCAGAAAAAATTAATCAAGACGATATTGAGCTGCAAAAGCTGATATAATTTAAGGAGAAAAATAAATTTATGGCAATCTCGTATAAGGACGCAGGTGTTGATGTAGAAAGAGGTTATAAGGCAGTTGAGCTTATGAAAAAGCATACTGCTTCGACCTTTGACAAAAATGTTCTATCGGATTTGGGCTCATTCGGCGGGTTCTACTCAATAGCAGACAACAAGATGGACGAGCCTGTGCTGGTTGCAGGCACAGACGGAGTAGGCACCAAGCTAAAGTACGCATTTGTTCTTGACAAGCATGACACAATAGGTATAGATGCCGTTGCAATGTGCGCCAACGATGTAGTTTGCCAAGGTGCAAGACCGCTGTTCTTTCTTGACTATATCGCAACGGGTGCTCTTGTGCCTACGGTTGCGGGCGACATAGTAGGCGGTATTGCAAACGGTTGCCGTCAGGCAGGCTGCGCGCTTATCGGTGGAGAGACTGCAGAGATGCCAGGCTTTTACGGAGCGGGCGAGTATGATGTTGCCGGATTTTGCGTAGGAATCGTAGATAAGAAAAAAATAATTAACGGTCAAAATATAAAAGCAGGCGATACACTAATCGGACTAGCTTCCAGCGGAGTTCACTCAAATGGTTTTTCGCTGGTAAGAAAGTTATTCGGTGAGGACAAAGCCGAGCTTGCAAAAGTCAACAATGTTCTAGGTAAATCGCTGGCGGACGAAGTCTTGACGCCTACAAAAA
>JALQSN010000164.1:0-95842 GCA_023690525.1 Holotrichia oblita
CGGGGTAAGACTAAACACGATATAAAACCTCCTCTGTGAGCTCTCTGGGTTAATGTTTTTGGTAATTACATTATACCATTGAGGAGGTTTTTTTTATACAGGAAGTTGATTTTTTGTCGGTTTTATCAGCTTTTTGTTGCTCTTTTTGAATTGGAAATCGGCTAAGTAATTTAATTTTAAAAGGAGTGATAAAGTAATGGCAAAAGGTAAGGTCAATGATGAAATAAAATTGGGTTTAGCCGGTAACTTAATGATTTTACTTAGGATTTTTGCAATTGCATCTGCTTTAGGGTTATTTGTAGCTCCGATTAATCCGGCAAGGCTTAGCGGTTTAATAAGCAAACATGTGTCGTTATTTACCTGCTCCTCTTCTTATTCCGAAATAAAATCCGGCTTTACAAGGGCGCTGTCAAGAGGCTGGGTTCAAGAAGGAACGCTTAGTATTACTTACATAGCTTCATTGGTTTCGGCAATAGGTGTTGCGTTATTAATAGCCGGTGTTTGTACCGGTCTTGGAAAGATTAAGCTAAAAAATTTAAGTGTAAAAATAACCGCTCTTGGTTCTGTAGTTGGCATTATAGGAACATCCCTTTTTTTTACGGCATATTCAGGTTTTCAAGCCACAACTGAGCCAGGCAGGGTAGAACCCATGTTTTCTAACGGAATAATTTTATACCTTGCAGTTTTTATTATCACTCTTGTTATTTCAATTATTACCATAATCACTATTCCAAAACCTACAGGACAGGATAAGTATGAAATGGCTCCAAAATATAAATTATTTTTATTAATAAGCCCTTTTATAATATTAGTTTTTCTTTTTTCCTATCTTCCGCTTTGGGGTTGGAGATACGCATTTTATAACTATAAACCGGGTTTTGAATTATCAAAAGATATTTTTGCAGGTTTTAGATGGTTCACCTTCCTTTTTGAAAACGATGCGACAAGGAAAGATATATTCAGAGTATTAAAAAATACCCTTGGTCTAAGCGGCATTGGTATTGCAACTTCATGGCTTCCAATGGTATTTGCCATTTTCCTTTCAGAAATGAATTCAGCTAGAACAAAACGGTTTGTACAAACTTTTACCACCATCCCAAATTTTATAAGCTGGGTTTTAGTTTATTCCGTTGCGTTTGCCTTGTTTTCAACCGAAGGATTTGTTAATTCCATGCTGATAAGCTTAGGCATAATTAATCAAGGTTCAAATTTCTTGATGGACGGTAATCATATATGGCTAAAAATGTGGCTTTGGGGTACATGGAAGGGATTAGGCTGGGGCGCGATAATCTATATCGCAGCTATATCGGGAATAGACCAGCAGCTTTATGAAGCGGCAACGGTTGACGGTGCGGGAAGGTTTAAACGGATGTGGCACATTACAGTTCCCGGGCTTGTTCCGACTTACTGTGTTCTGCTCTTAATGTCAATTGCGGGCATTTTATCAAATGGTATGGATCAATATTTTGTATTTAAAAATGCGGTAACAAAAGAATCAATTGAAGTTCTGGATCTTTATGTATATAACTTGGGTCTGGGTTCGGGCAGCAGTAACATACCTCTGGCAACGGTGGTTGGCATGTTTAAATCAGTAGTGAGTATTGTACTGTTATTTATCGCCAATAATGTCGCTAAACTTATAAGGGGCGACAGTATCGTATAAAACACGTAATTATTAATAGACAGGGGGATCAATATGGCTAAAAAAGAAAATTTGGAAAAACAAAAAAACTGGCAAAAACTTACTGCGGGCGATTATGTATTTAATACTTTAAATTATACTTTCTTTATTCTTTTTACAATTATGTGTATATTTCCATTCTATTACATTTTAATTAACACCATAAGCAGCAATGACCTAGTTAGAACAGGTGCAATTAAGCTGTTTCCTAAAGGGATTCACTTTGATAACTATTTAAATATCTTAAAAGCAAGAGACATAGGTACGGCGGCTTTAGTATCAGTAGCTAGAACTGTTGTTGGTACTGTTACGATGGTTATGGCTTCCTCTTTTGTGGGTTATTTGGTTACAAAGCAAGAGATGTGGGGACGTAAATATCTATACCGTTTTATGATTATAACTATGTATTTTAACGCCGGTCTTATACCGTGGTTTATGAATATGAATATGCTTAGGCTGACAAACAGCTTTTGGGGGTATATTATTCCCGGTATAGTAGCACCTTATAATATTATATTAGTTAAAACATATGTAGAATCTATACCGGCGGAGCTTGAAGAAAGCGCTTCCATAGACGGAGCGGGGTATTTAAAAATATTTTTTAATATTATTTTTCCGTTATCCAAGCCGATTTTGGCAACAATTGCGATTTTCGGCGCGGTGGGGCATTGGAATTCATTTATAGATTCCATGATTTTAATGTCCAATAAACCAAATCTTCACACACTTCAATATAAATTATATGTATATTTAAATTCCACAAGCAACCTTGCGGCGCTTATGTCAGACGGAAGGGTTTCCGCAGCCGCAGTTGCGGCGGCATTGAATAACAGAACTATTAACTTAACCGTTTCAATGGCTTCAATTCTTCCTATTTTATTAGTTTATCCTTTTATGCAAAGGTATTTTGAAAAAGGAATTATGATAGGAGCTGTAAAGGGTTAATTAATTATCGGTTTATGTAAAATTAACATAGACAAAATTTAAAAGGAGGAAAACTTAAAATGAAAACAAAAAAATTATTTACTATGTTGTTGGTTTTTGCTTTAGTTTTTTCGCTGGCTGCGTGTTCAAATAATAATAAGCCGTCAACGGAAACAACAGGTACAACAACAGATTCTTCTTCAAACACCGTAACAAATGATCCGGTAACGGATAGTACGCCTACGGTAGAGCCTACAACTTCAGGAGAAGAGAGTCAAGGAACCGATCTGGAAAGTATTATTCCGGAAAATACTGTTACGCTTAACGTTTACACTCAGCTTGCAAATTATTCCGGTGAACAGGTTGGTTGGTTTGCAAAAGTAATGCTGGACAGGTTCAATGTTAAATTAAACATTATCGACAGTCCGGAAGGTATGTTTGCAACACGTATGGCATCCGGTGACCTTGGTGATATCGTTGTATTTGGTAACGACTCGGACGATTATCTTCAAGCCATTCAAACGGGTATGCTTTTAGATTGGGAAGAAGATAATATGCTTCAAGATTACAGCTATATATTTATGCAAATATGGAAAAAGCATTAGAAAAAAATAGAAATCTTTCCGGCGGGAAGATTTACGGTTTTGGTCATAATGTTGGTACTTCAACAACAGACCATGAATCATTCTTCTATTATCCTGACATTCGCTGGGATTTGTATGAGAAGCTTGGATGCCCTGAAATTAAAACTTTAGAAGATTATATTCCTGTACTTGAGCAAATGGTTGCACTTGAGCCAACATCCGATACAGGCGGCAAAACATACGGTGCTTCTATGTTTAAGGATTGGGACGGAAATATGGTTATGTTTGTTAAGTCAACAATGGCGCTGTACGGATACGATGAATTTGGAATAGGCCTTTACGACACTAAAACACAAACATTTGAAGGATGTCTTGAAGAAGGCGGCGGGTATTTAAGAGCGTTAAAGTTCTATAATACTTTATATCAAAAAGGTCTTTTGCATCCGGACTCAATGACTCAGACATTTGATGATATGGTTGAGCATTATCAAACAGGTACGGCTTTCTTTAATGTTTTCAGTTGGATGGCCAGCACGAACTATAATACGGAAGAACATCTTACTCAAGGCAAGGCTATGATGCCTATTGCAGCGAACGACGCTAAAAACATCGTTTACGGGCTTAACGTATACGGCGGCAACCGCGTATGGACTATAGGTTCAAAAACAGCATATCCTGAATTGTGTATGGCAATTATTAACTGGTTTGCAACACCGGAAGGTAAAATGGTTACTTCGTATGGTCCGCAAAAAATTATGTGGGATTATGATTCTGAGGGTAATCCGTACTTTACAGATCTTGGTATAGCATGTCAGATGGATGGAAAAACTGTTCTTTCAGTTGATGGTTATTCAGGCGCATGGGAAGACGGAACTTTCAATATTAATAATACTACATGGAATGGTGATGCTACAAATCCCGATTCCAATGGTGCAAAATACAATAAAGACACATGGGAGAGCTGGCTTGAAAGAGATACTTGGGAAGTTAAACAAAACTGGAGAAATTTTACCGGTGCATTAAGTCCGGATGAATACCTTATTGA
Source organism: Holotrichia oblita (assembly GCA_023690525.1). NCBI lineage: Eukaryota > Metazoa > Arthropoda > Insecta > Coleoptera > Scarabaeidae > Holotrichia > Holotrichia oblita. Next base: position 4,235 of record JALQSN010000164.1, read on the forward strand.
AAACGGACATATCTCAATCGCTATCGGTTCAACTTATTCAGAAGCACCAAAGAGCGATGAATTACAAGTTACTTGGGATCAGGTTACGGAAGCTATTAAAAACGGCTCATGGTCAGCAATTTATGCAAAAACTGACGCAGAATATGATTCTATCGTAGCCGATATGATATCAAAGGCTAAATCCTACGGTTATGACGAATGTATTAAATATTGCGAAAATGAAGCGATTCGCAGAAAACAACTTGAAGACGAGGCACAGAGCGAATAATTAATTAAATACCGCTCGGATTAAAAATCCGAAGGAAAATGAAAGCCGCTGTAATCAATTTATGATTACAACGGCTTTTTATGGTGCGTTAATGAATTTTAATGATTATAGAAATTTTTGTGTTACGTTATTGAATTTAAATAATTACAACATTTTTTGTGCAGCAATTATTCGATTTTTAAAAACACTTCATTTATTCCTTCGTAATATCCAATTGTAACTGTGGTTTTACTTGCGTCAGCTCCGCCGGCTGTGTACTTTTTAAAATGCGGAGTCATTTCCGCAAGAGGGCTGACGGCAGTATCAGGCTCATAAATAGAAAGACCAATGTATTCGCACCAAACGGAGATAAATGTATCCTCGTTAAAAAAATCAGGTTTATTTGCGGTTCTGTAAGAAAAACAATATAATTTTCCTGTTTGCGTATCCATATATGCTTCAATTAAAACGTCCTTTTTGGAAAGCTGTTGAATAGGCTTGTTATAACTAATTTGCCAAACGGATATATTTCTTTGCGGGTCAAGTATGTCTATTGCGTTATATAATTGATAATCATAATCTTCCTCAGGAATTTTAATATAAGTAAAGATTCCATTGTCTGCAAGTTTTTTTATTTGATTATTAAGCGTTTCGATTACGGATTCCGCTTTAATTTCATTTGCTGCCGCACCGTTTGCGTTAGCGATATATGTAAACGCTGAATCAAGCGTTCTAAGAGATGTTTCGCTTCTGACATACGCTGCATGGTCACTTTGCAAAATGCTGCGGTTGGCAAGTGATTTTGCTAGAATATACAGCTTTTCGCCTTCAGTCATGCTGTATCTGTACACTCCTGAAGAAAATGAACTGTTTCCGGTCTGTATTTTATTTAAAAACCCATTATCGCCTCTATCGGCAATTATTTTAGGTATATATATAGATATAGCGGCAGCTAATATACATAATAAAAATATAAAAAACGGTATTAAACTTTTCACGGCTTTTTATCGTCTCCTTCTCCTTTGTAAATTTTAAGGTTAAAGCTTACGCAAGTTCCAATACCGACGGTGCTTTCTATTATAAGCTCGCTTCCGTGTAAATCAAGTATCTCGACGCATAATGAAAGCCCAAGCCCCGCACCGTTGCGGCTTCTGGAGCGAGATTTATCCACCATGTAGAACGCTTCCGTAATTTTATTTAATTCTTCCCTGCTTATACCGCGTCCTTTATCTTCGACGCTTATAATGTAATTATCATCTATATGTTTACCCTTTATGTAAACCGTGCTTGGTTCGTCCGATGCTTTTAACGCGTTATCCGTAAGGTTTTGTAAAACTGTAATTATAAGCGCGGCTTCCGCTTCAATTTTTGCATTGTCATAATTTATATTTAATAAATCTAATGTATTGACAAATGTATAATTAAGCCGGGAAAATATTTCAGAAGTATCTACGACGCATTTAATTAAATCAGTTCTTTTTAGTACAATTAAGTCTAAAAGACGAAGGGATAACGACTCAAGCCGCCGTCCTTCGCGGTATATATAGTCCGCAGATAAAAAATGTTTTTCTTCGTCAAGCTTTTTTAACCGTAATAAATCCGCGTACCCAATTATTGCAGTAAGCGGAGTTTTCATTTCATGAGCGAATGCCGCTGCAAAATCTTCTCGCTGTCGTGCTTCATCTTCAAGCTTTAATATTTTTTCTTCCAAAGCGTTTGCCATTTTATTAAAATCTCTTGTTAAATCGCCCAGTTCATCGTTACTTTTAACTTTTGCGCGTATATCATAATTTCCAGATGCCATACTGCGCGCTGCTTGCGATAAATGCTTGATGGGGCGCGTTAAAAATATAGATACTATGTAAATTACCAAAGCCTCAAATATTAAGATAACCGTACTTACCTGCCTGTAAAGCTTAAAATTGCCGTCACGCTGTACAAATGTTTCCGTAATATCCCGCAGTGTTTCCATATAAATTGTTCTGCCGCTTACAGATAGAACGCAAGCCGCTTGGATACTGTAAGAAGTACCGTTATTTGTAATACAGTATGCTTTATAATCAGACGCTTTTTGTAAAATACCATTGTTGTTTATTCCAAATCCTTCTGTTAATATATCAATATCCGCTGAAAATTCACTGCTTTCGTATAAAGGCGTAAAATCCTCCGCGCTTATGCGTATATTTCTGCCAAGCGTACTTGCAATTTCTTGTATGTTTTTATCTTGCAATTGCCCGTATTTTTCAGGTATTGAATGCGCCGCCGTTTCAAAAGCAAAGGATAACAGGCTGATTTCGTCCAGTGTACGCGTAATATCTGTTTCCAAGGATTTTGCAAACATTCGGCTGACTAAATAATAGCCACCAAAACTTAATGCGGAAGCCGTAATTAATATACAGCATAAAAAGACCTTCCATGAAAATCTCATTTAAGTCACCGGCTTTCCGTGCTTTTAACAACTAATCTGTATCCAATTTTCGGAACGGTTAAAAGACAATGCTCCCAACCAAGTTTTTTTCTTATCCGTTGAACGTGTAAATCCACTGTACGGCTGTCGCCGTAATATTCGCTCCCCCATACGTTTTTATAAATAAGGTCGCGGAATAATGCTATATTTTTATTTTTTATAAATAAATTTAAAAGGTCAAATTCCTTTGCGGTCAAATTTATTGTTTTTTCATTTTTTGTAACGGTGCGGGCTTCAAAATCAATTAGCACTTCTTCGATAACCGTTTGCTTGTCCGTTTTAGAGAACCGGCGTAAAACAGTTTCAACACGAGCTAAAAGCTCAATGGTATCAAACGGCTTAACAATGTAGTCCTCTGCGCCAAGCCGCAGCCCCTTTACTTTATCTTTTACTTCATGTTTACTTGTTATAAAAATAACAGGAATCATCAGCGGTCGTATGTACTCCATTAATTCAAAACCGTCCACATAGGGAATCATAACGTCTAAAAGTATTAAATCAAATGTCTCCGAATCTATAATTTCCGCAGCTTTTTGTCCGTCATACACGCATGTGCAATTAAAACCCGCATCTGTTAGATTAATACTTATAAGGTCACTGATTGATTTTTCATCCTCAACAATTAAAATTTTTATCATAAGTCCTCCTCGTGCTTAGTTTTCGACCAAAATTCTTTTGCTATATCAGTAATATTGTTAATCTCATAATTTGTAATATTCGTAGATTCCTTAAAAATATGGTCTTCTTCAAAATAACCTGATTTTTGATAATAAATCACATAATCATCCACAGTTTCAGAATCCCAGCTTTCCGACAAATTTATATTTCTGATTACAAATATTATATCCTTTAAGCCATTTCCGTTTATATCGGGAAATGATATACCGCGTAGGTTACTGAAATTATCGTATTTATTTGACGGCTGAAAATTCCATAAAATCTTTCCGTCTTTGTCTGCAATGTAAGCCATAAATATAAAGTGGTCAGCCATAAAGTATGTTCCGCACACAACATTTACATTGCCAAAACTTTCAAAATTTACGTCCAATATAAGCTCGTAAGTGTATTTAAGAGGAACAAAACCGTTTGAATAAAGCTCGTCTAAGGTTTTTGCTGTGTATAAAAATTCTGTCGAATAACCGTCGCGTACAAAAGCAGCAATCATAAAAACTCCCATATTCATATCAAACCGGTTAATTTTATCGGATATACGCCAATCTCTATAAAAACCGTCCTCATTTTGGAAAAGCACGTCGCCTGTTTTATAAATCTCGCCGTTTGCGTTTTTACACAATCCAATAATTGTTATATCCCGTTTACCGTCTTTATTTAAATCCCAAAACGCAATTGCTTGAAATTCATAGTTGTTTTGATATAGCTCGCCGCGCCTTATGTTATTGCTCTCAAAATCCTCTGTACGGTACACAATGTTTCCGTCTAAGTCTGAAATAAATATAACAAGCCTGTTATATACGGTATCACACGCGGGTATTACTTTAACCTTACCAAAATGGTCAAATTCTGTTTCAAATACTTGTTCCAAAGAAAAATAAAAATTGTTTTGACTAATTTCATCAATAGTTTTTACGCCATTCAATCTTTTTAAATATAAAGTATATTCATCTGTGGAATCCGCGGAAACGCTGACGGATACAAATAATATTAATATTAAGAAAAAAATTTTTTTCATATTTTCATCATCCTTACAAGTGCATGTTAAAAAATTTACAGCATGGAAAATAATTTAAATTAACTGCCACTTAGGAAGCCATTTTAAAAGTTTTGCAAGCGGTTCAAGAACAGGTAAACCGGATAAAACAGGATAAAATGCTATAAAAAGTAACAATACTATAATTGAATACGTGTAAGCGTTTTTAGGTTTTTTAATAGCAGCATAATTTTTAAAGAATAAGGTTATTGCTAAAACAAGGAAGGGAACGCATGGAAAATAATGATAAATAAATGTTAATAGGGGAACAAGTGCCCACGGCAGGTATTGCGATGTATACCCGATTATAATAAAAAACGCGGCGTCTCTTGATTCGGTTTTTTTTAAGGCGATGACACAATAAAATAAAGCTGCGATACCTGTCCACCAAACAGCGGGATTACCAAAGCTTGATATACCGGATGTTATATTTGCCGTAAATCCGCCGTTTAAAAATTTTAAAATAGAGACGCTTCCTAATTCTTCTCTGTAATAAAAAATAGGTTTTAACATAAAAGGCCATTGCCACCAAGACGATGAATACGAATGTTCTGCATTAAGATACGAATGATATGTAAACATATAAACTTGGTTGTCTATTATCTTTTTTAAATCAGTTGTATCTTTAGCGTAAAGATAAGGGATATATGATAAAAAGTAAATTGCGGCGGGTATTATTATAAAAAACACGAAGCACCATAAAATGGTGATAAGCGTATTTTTATAAAAAATTATTTTGAGAGAAAAATTTTCATTTTTTTCTGCATTCTTGTATTCTAAATACCTTTTTATAATTGAATAAAAAAATATAACAGCAAGCCCAATAATGGCATAAGCTCCCTGCCATTTGCAAGATATTGCAAGCCCTGCCGATATTCCGGATAACGCTAGAGGAATTAATGTTTTTTTAACATGAGTATCGTAAAAATTCATTGTTAAATATTTATACATAAAATAGTACATGAGTATTATAAAAAACACAACATAAGTGTCTATTGTTGCAAGCCGTGTCTGCACAAAATGCATAAAATCAAAGGTAAAAATAAAACATGCGAAAAAAGCCCAAAAACTGTTTTTAAACATATCTTAAGGCAAAAAGATAAATTAAAGGCAGCATTAAAACACCAAACAGTGTTCCGGCAAAACGCCATCCAAAGGGGCTAAGCCCAAAAATCTTAATTGAGAGCGCAATGATAGCTTTGCCTAAAGGCGGGTGAGTGCATTCGTAAGGAGGTATTTGATTTAAAAATTCATATGCCGTACGCGGATAATATATTTCGTCAAAATATGTGCCGTTCATAAACGAAGGTTTTTTAGGAACAAGATGCTGCTCGTCAAATAATTCATATCCGGTGCGGCTTATAAGCCGTACCGGGATAATATTTGAATTGCTGTCTAAAAACGCGGCTTCCATTATTAAAGCATCTGCTTCTGGTTCAAATTTAATATATTTAGGCGTAACTTTAAAAGAATTATTAACGTCAAGCTCTTTCCATGCAAGTACATGGTTTTGGTCAAGGTAACCCAAAATTTCCCAATAAAATCCGTCGGCAGAATAATAAATAATTATTACTCCGCTTTCCTTTGGTCCGGGTAAATATGAAATTTTAGCAATATCAATATCACCGGAAATTTCAGCCACGGCTGCATCACTGCTTTCCGGAAACCATATTGTTTGAGGAAATTTTATGTTTCCAAGCCGCCAAAACGCTAAAAGAATATATACTGCGGTTAATGTAATTAAAAATATTTTATCGTATTTTGTAAATCTTGAGCCGTGTGTTACATTGAATTTATTAAAATTATAAAGTGCGCTTTTTTTACGTGTATGTAATAAAAGTGATTTAAATTTAATCTCCCCAGGAAATGTACATGAGATTATATATAATAAAAAAATGTAAAGATAAAGATTGATATAAGAAATTATAAAAGTTGAAACTTCTATTTGAGAATAATCCCAAGAATTACGGCTAAGGTTTAAAATATCAGCGCAGTTTAAAAAAAGGGTTATGGAAAAGCCTGCGCTTAAAAAAAGGATATTTTTTGATTTAAGTATATTAATGCAATCCGAAGGCTTAACATCGGTAAATACGGAATTATTATTTTTATCTATATGAATTTTGGGAATGTAAATATATGAGAATAAAAAAAGAAGGGGAGCGGGATAAATATAACGTTCATGCATTTTTACGGAAAATAAAAAAGTAGAAACATTTAAAAATGCAGCGGTTAAAAATATACCGAAAGCATTATGGTTTTTAATGAGCATACAAAAAGCCGAAATAGTTATTATTATAATAAATGCTGTACCCCAAAGCGAAAGCGGAACGTCAAATAGGGTGTCGCTTATTGGCACCCAGTTTTTGCCCAAGAAGGCATAAAAATTATATGCATTCACCGTTGCGTAAGGATATGATGAAAGAGTTTCAATGTATTGTTTTATAATAGGTTTAAAATTTAACTGTTTAGTAAACGGAAGTATTCCAAGAATAAAAACAGTAATGGCGAACCCGATATTTTTTAGAAGCCTTACAGCTTCTTTTTTATTTTTTAAACATTCAATAGCAAAATAAATATAAACAGGCGAAAAAATTAAAGCTTGCGGTTTTATAAGAACAGCCGCCGCAAAAATTGGAAAGCTGAATTCATATTTTTTATCTGCAAGATAAATTAGAGAAAGAGATATAAAAAAGGTATAAACGGAATCGACTTGACCCCAAACAGAGGAATTTATAATAACCGCCGGGTTTAAGACATATAAAAGTGAAAGAATAAAAGAGTACGGTTTATTTATTTTTTTTTCGGCAACTTTATATATCATACAAGCAGTTAAAATATCAAAAATAATTGCGGGTAAAAGTATTAGCTTTGTAAAAGATGCGTCCTCCATCATAAAACGAGACTTAATAAATCCCAATAACCATAATATATACATATAACCGGGGGGATAATCCTTAAAGCTTAGCAATTCCGATGTGTAAAAGCTTCCAAAGCCGTATGTATACAAATGATTTGCCCAAGCCTTAAAACAATTGATATCATTTTCAAATATAAAGCCGAATGACGCGGCAAAAAGCCTTGACAATAAACCTAATAAAATTATAATTAAAAAAGGATTGAAGGAAGCGCCAAATAACTTCTCAAGGTTGTGTGTTTTGATTTTTTTATCAGAAAGGTAAAGTATGATAATTATTATTGAAACAAATGCAGCGGATAAGTATATGGTATCCATTAAAGCCTCCTGAAAATAAGCTTATTTCATTAAGTTTATCACACTTTATTTTGCGTAACAAGCAGTAATGCCGATTAAACCTAGGTTTAGCCGCCTGTTTTAATTGGCCTGCATAATGCAAATTGCCAAAAACGCTTGGCAGGTTTTCCGTGTATAAAATAGGAAAAATAGCGTTATCTCAGGTAAAAACAAATATATCATGGAGGGATTTTTTATGGGCAAGAATTTCTTGTACGGACAATCGGGCGGGCCGTCGTCGGTTATAAACGCCAGCTTTTACGGCACAATTAAAAGGTGCTACGAGGATGGAAGCGGCAAAATGTACGGTATGATTCACGGAATAGAGGGCTTTTTAAAAAGGGCTGCACATGGATATGCAGGATTTTTATAAAAGCGAGGATTTTGAGCTTTTAAAGAACACCCCCGCCTCCTATTTAGGAACGTGCAGGTTTAAACTTCCGGGCGATTTAAATGATGAAATTTATAAAAAAATATTCCAAAGATTTGAAGAGCTTGATATTGGCTATGTGTTTTACAACGGCGGCAATGACTCTATGGATACAACAGATAAGTTGAGCCGTTACGCAAGGCAAATCGGCTCTGATATACGCGTTATGGGTATCCCTAAAACCATAGACAACGACTTAGCTTTAACCGACCATACTCCGGGATACGGTTCTGCGGCAAAATTCGTTGCGTCAACGATTAGAGAAATTGCGCTTGATACCGCTGTTTACGACAAACCGGCGGTTACAATTGTTGAAATCATGGGACGCCACGCAGGATGGATGACAGCCGCCGCTGTTCTTGCCAAAAAATACGAAGGCGATAATCCTTGCCTAATATATCTTCCGGAAACTGTGTTTAATCCGGATAAGTTTATTGACGACCTTAAAAATAAATTAAGTAAAAATAAAAGCGCTGTTGTGGCTATTTCGGAAGGTATTAAGCTTGCTGACGGAAAGCTTGTTTGTGAAGACGAAAATACAACAGTGGATATGTTTGGGCATAAGAATTTAAGGGGAAGCTGCAAGATTTTAGAAAACTTAGTTCTTGATAAATTGGGTATTAAAGCCAGAGGTATTGAATTCAGCCTTATGCAGCGTGCAGCGGCTAAAAATGCGTCTTTAACAGATGTTAACGAAGCGATAATGGCAGGTTCTTTTGCAGTTGAATCCGCATTAAAAGGCGAACGCGACAAAATGGTGGCGTTTAAGAGAGTATCGGATTCTCCGTATAAAATGGAATGCGTTCTTGTACCGGCTTCAAGCGTTTGCAATGAAGAAAAGAAAGTTCCTATGGAATGGATTGACGAAGAAAATGCCGACATAAAAGAAGGCTTTATCAAATACGCAACACCGCTTATCGAAGGCGAGCCTCAGCTTAAATATGAAAACGGCGTGCCGAAATATTGCTACAGAAAAAAATAAAAAGAAGTGTTTTTAGTTTTACGGTATTTAATATGTATTTAATAAATGCCGCAGGCATTTGTCTGCGGTTTTTTATCGTGGTGAGTTAGTACGGTGAATAACTTATACTCGCGGCATTAATCTTTTGCCAACACATGCGCAACGGTTGGTAAGGTTAGTCATATGTGTTGGCATTCCTTTTTTGCCGCGAGTATAATAAAATAAAACTTGAAGGTGATTCATTTTATGAAAAATCATAAAGAAAAAAAGAAAGCCTCCGAAGTAGAAAAAGAACCGCAGTTTCGTGTTGAATATAACACATTTGCTAATATGTTCTTCATAGTAAAGTTTATGCTGAAAGAACAAAAAATGTTGATTCTGTTCATACCTATCACTATTATTTGTGCGCCTTTTCTTCAATATTTATGGACATTTTTAAGTAAGCTTATAATTGATGTTATTACTGCCGAAAAACCTTTTTCTGATTTGCTTTCATTAATCGGTATATGGGGAGCGGTGCAGCTAGTAAGCTGTATTTTAAACAACATACAAGGAGCGAATACATGGTGGCGTTATATTTACGTCCGAATGAAACTTATAATGCTTAAAAACGCTAAAATACTTTCAATGAATTACGAATACCTTGAAGATAAGGATGTACTCGACATTTTCCAAAAAGCTAATAACGCAACCGGAAATAACAACAATGGTGTTGAAGGTATGATGCGTGCCAGCGTAGATTTTTTAGAAAAGTTGGCGGTTATCGGAGTCGGCATGGTAATAATGGGTTCGCTTAGTCCCTGGCTTATTTTAATCATTTGCGTATTTACCGCCATGCAATTCATAATAATAAACCATGCGAGAAAAAAAGATAAAAAGCTGGTTTGGGATGTGTTAGCGCCTTGGTGGAGAAAAAATAACTATATGTCTAATATAACTTCCAGATTCGACGCTGCGAAGGATATCCGAATGTTTAATTTAAGTGGTTGGTTGTTATCAAAAATGCAGGAATTATTTGATTACAGAATGGATAAGCAAAGGCAAAACTCAAGAATCTGGTTGGAATCAAGCCTTTTATGCTCATTAATAAACATTGCTCAAATGGCATTTGTATATGGCTGGATAATCTACGGTATTTCAAACGGTCAGGTTACGGTTGCAAACGCTGTTCTGTACATAGGTTCTTCCGGTACATTTTTTAGTTATCTTTCCGGTTTATTTTTTAAAATCGCAGATTTTAAAAGTCTTTCCCGTGAAATAAACGATTTCCGTACTTTTCTTGAATATCCCGTAAAAAAACATGAAAACATTATTCCTTTAGCAAAATATAATCGGTATGAATTTGTTTTTGAAAATGTTTCTTTTAAATATCCGAAATCCGAAACCTACGCTTTGAAAGATATGAATATAACGTTAAAAGCAGGAGAACGCCTTGCAATTGTAGGTCTTAACGGTGCGGGAAAATCCACTTTCATTAAATTGCTTTTACGGCTTTACGAACCGACTGAAGGCAGGATTTTGCTCAATGGTGAAAACATAATGCGTTATGACATAAACGAATATTATAAAGTTTTTTCTCCGGTTTTTCAGGAAGTTGAATTATTAGCGTTTCCTATGTCTGAAAACGTTTCAATGAAATCCCCCGAAGAAACCGATGTGCGAGCCGCCGAAAAAAGCTTAAGGCTTGCGGGGTTAGGAGATAAATTAGATGAGTTTGAAAAAGGAGTGCAAACCGAGCTTTTAAAAGTAATACATGATGACGGAATTGACCTTTCGGGAGGCGAAAAGCAAAAGCTCGCTCTTGCCCGCGCTTTATATAAAAACGCACCTGTAGTAGTATTAGACGAACCTACGGCGGCATTAGATGCTCTTGCGGAATACAAGCTTTATCAGGATTTTGATAAATTAATCGGCGGTAAAACGGCAATATATATAAGTCATCGTCTGTCCTCTACCAGATTCTGTGACGCGGTAGCAATGTTTAAAGACGGAAAAATGGTTGAGTACGGAACGCATGAGGAGCTCCTCTTAAAAGACGGCGAATATTCGGAGATGTTCAGGGTTCAATCGCAGTATTATGTTGAATCGGGTAATATATTCGAGAAAGAGGAGGAACTGTTAAATGCTTAAGTTAAATCATATACGATTAATTAAAAATAAATTTTTTAATAAAGAGCGTGAAAGGTACGTTTCTCCTACTATTAAATTTATGTTAAAAACGGCAGTAAAGGAAAAACCGTTAATATTCTTGCCGTATATTGCGGACATAATAATAAGTGTTATACAAACATTCGCAGGTATTTTAATTCCTAAAATGATAATTGACGAAATAACAAACGGTATGGATGTTCAAAAGATGATACTTTTAGTTGCTGCATTAATAGGAATAAATGCAGTTTGCTACTTATCAAACAATTTTTTTGAATACGGCAGAGCTGTTTTACTGGAATGGTATAATGAGTATTTTCAATTGATTCTGTCAGAGCAATCAATGAAAATGGATTTCGAACATACCGAAAGGCCGGCCGCACTCGACCAGTTAAACAAAGCGTCGGAAGGGATAAACTGGTACGGAGGCGGGATAGGCGGTGTATTGCAGCCGCTTAAAGAAATAATCAGAAATGTTATTATTTTAGCGGGCGTAATTTTTATTGTCGCATCAGGAAGCCCGCTTCTGCTCTTAATACAGCTTGTATCGCTGCTTATTATAAGTGTATTAAATGATAAACTCCAAAAAGTGGATGTAAAATTTTATAAAGCACTTTCTAAACTTAACAGAATTTTCGGTTATGTATTCTTTCAACTGACGGATTTTAAATTCGGGAAAGATATTCGGCTTTACGATAGTAAAAAGATGATGCTTGATATGGCAGAAAAGCAAAATAATAAACAATCAGAAAATTGGCGTTCAAACGCTTATGAAAGCCTTAAATATAATGTGGGAATGAGCGTTGTTAATGTAGTCCGCGATGTTTTAAGTTATCCTTATTTAGGGTGGTTGGCATTGAGTAAAGCAATAACAATCGGTGAATTTACCATGATATTTTCTTCTATAAGTAATTTTTACTGGTCGCTTTTCGGAATAGTCAGCAATACGCAGGAGATTTTTAAAAAGTGTAATTATACATATGAATTTATAAAATTCCTTGATTATCCCGCTGCAATGGAAAAAGGAACAGAAAATGTTAAAAAAGGCAAGCATACAATTGAATTTTCGCATGTTTCATTTAAATATCCGCGAACGGACAATTACGTTTTAAAAAACTTATCTATAAAGATAGAACCGGGAGAGCATCTTTCGATTGTAGGATTAAACGGCGCAGGTAAAACCACTTTTATTAAATTATTATGCCGTTTATATGATGTAACAGAAGGTGAAATTTTAGTAGACGGAAAAAATATAAAATGCTATTCCGATGAAGATTACCGAAAAATATTTGCGGTAGTTTTTCAAGATTTTAACCTGTTTGCTTTTTCTTTAAAAGAAAACATCGCGTTGCAAGATTCAAAAAATGTAACAGATGATGAAGTTTTTTCTGTACTTAAGAAAGCCAGATTGGAAGAAGATGTCAAGAAGCTTGAAAACGGTATTGATACTATAATTTATAAAAGCTTTGATGAAAAAGGTGTTGAGCTTTCAGGCGGACAAAAGCAAAAAACCGCAATAAGCCGCGCGCTTTATAAGAACGCTCCGGTCGTTATACTGGACGAACCTACTGCGGCGCTCGACCCTGTTGCGGAATATGAGATTTACCGCCAGTTTAACGAGCTTGTAGGGGGAAAAACCGCTATCTATATATCACATCGTTTATCAAGTTGTAAATTTTGTGATAGGATTGCAGTTTTTTCAGAAGATACAGTTAAAGAATACGGAACACATGACGAGCTTGTAATAATTGAAAATGGGATTTACGCCGAAATGTTCAAGGCGCAGGCACAATATTATGCATAAATTTAATCGTTGCAAAAGCACTTTGAATGTAAAAGTTCAAGGTGCTTTTTTATAACCACGGTCTTGCGGATGCGTTTGGAAAAGGAAACATTCAGGTTAAGCTTTCACTTGCTCAATAACAAATAAATCCGCGGCGGAAAATAAAAACGGGTCTTTCTAAAAATTTGTGGTTTACAAAAAAAAGAGCGCAAAATAGAGATGTAATACCTTTTCGTACTTGATATAACAATGTTATGTTGAACTTGACCTGCTCTCCATTGTGTTTTGATTGCGTTTATCGGCGTGGAGATGCAGAAAGGTATTGTAATAGCCAAAAGCAGACAGTTCTTTTTCCTAATTATGTAATGCTTTTTTAGGGCATTTTTCAACACACTTCAAGCAAAGGATGCATTCCGTCCCGTTTGTTCGTTTTCTGGAGGGATTTGTCATATCGACGTTCATAGGGCAAACTTTTTTACACTTGTTGCATGAAATACATTTGGAAGTATCAGTTTTTATACGGAACAGAGCGAAATAGCTTGCAGGCTTGAGAAAAACGGTAATGGGGCAGATGTATTTACAAAACGCCCGGTTATCCTTCAAGATAACAGCAAGTACAGCACCAATCACATAATACAAGATATTCCCTATTATAAAGCTCCATCGCATGACATTTCCAAAAAGCGGTACTTTCAACCAAAACAACCCGACACCAAAAAGTAGTGAAACTAAGAACATGATGTATCGTATGTAACCAAACTTTTTCTTGGAACTTGCGGTGTCTTATATGGAAGTAGATCAAGCACCGCCGCGGTCCAGCAGGCATATCCGCACCAAGCCCGCCCCATTATAAGCGGCTGACGATTTTGGCAACAAAATAATGAATAACGGCCCCTTTGAAAACCCCGCTCAATAATAAAACCCAAAAACCTTCAAGCTGCATATTTTCGCGCATTATCAAACCCAGGTAAATGAACATATATAGCCCGACGGAAAGCTGTATGGCAGCTCGCGCATATTTGTTTTTTCTCATATGCAAATGCAGTCCGACGGCAACACAAGTTCCGATATAGGTAAAATTCATAAAAAAGAATATGTGATACAACAGCCCCAAAGTAACTGCCACCGTTTCAAAGAATATCCATATGACCAATGGAATTAAAATTTGCTTTTTCATAATTTACATCTCCTCGTTTTTTTTACCGGTAAGCTTTTTTGCCTTTGCTTGCCTCAATCTTATTTGCTCATTGATAAACTCCACGTCTCGCTTTGTCCGCCCTATGCCAACTGCATATACAGCGATGTAAACGGTAGCAATGGTTGCAATTATCACGCATAAATAGGAATAATCATACCATTTGAACATCCAGCCAAATCCCAATACAACCGTTAAAACCATGCCAAATTCAAGCAAATACTCCAGAACCGGATAGCGTGATTGAAATTTGTTGGTGAGAAGAACCAGAAGCCTAATCACGAGGATAGCAAAAAGCAATTCATATAGATAAAGTGTAGTAGACCATACACCCGTTATTAAACTGTTTATAATGTATATGCCCATCACTGCCAGAGCGTAGTTTATTAGCAAGTTTTGTATGAACTTTTTCATACTTCATCACCGTCCCTCTTTGTAAATGCTGTTTTTATTGCTGATACATAAGTGCGGGAAATCGTGATTTTTTCTCCGTTTGTTAAAGTACCTTCCATGCGGCTGTTCAACAAGGTTTTGATGTTGTCAAGCACATTGATGTTGAGGATGCAAGATTTATTTACCTGCACAAAATCCGTGCCTTTCAATTTGTCCATCAACTGATACAGTTTGAGTTCGGAGCGGAATACCTCGGATTTGGTGTAGATGAATGTTTTTCTGTCCACGCTTTCAGTGTAAAAGATGTCGTCTGTTAGAATGCGGTACTGCCGTCCATTGTCCTCTCCATAGAGGTATCGATTGCCCTGCTCAATTCGCTTGGCTAAGTTCTGCACTCCTGCATCCATTTCGGCGTAGCGTATTTCCACCTCTGTTTCGGGAATCTCGCGGCACTGGATTAGTATTAATTTCATAGCGTCACCGTCCTCGTAATCTTAGGATAGCGCATAAGTTTTATTCTTGCAATAATTGCTGACGCAAGTTACAAATATGGATACACAAGTTACATAAAGCAAAAAAAGGCGGCTGCCATTCATTAAAAACGGCAGTCGCTCTTTAATTATTTATGCACAGATGTATTTGAACAATTACTTGAAAATATAAATATTATACGTTAATAACCTTATTTATTTCATAATCTTAAAAAAATCAACGTCATAATAATCCATGCAATCAAAAACAAAGTGGTCCCAAACATCCTATTGCGTTGTTCTTTCCTGAGTTAATATCAGAAGCCGACCAGTAAGCCTTATCTGGTTTTTCAGGATTATAAAGAAACTCATGCATAGGTGGATATGGGTTTTCGTTTTTAAATCTCCCTGTATATTTATATGGAATTCCGTGCATACCGTAACAAAATACACCCTGTTTTGGCTGTAATCATATAATTTTAACCGAATGCTCTTTCTTTTCGATAATTCATTCATTAAATCATTCTTCGCTGTAGGTTATATAAATAACGCAATGCTACGTTTATTTCGTCCTTGTTCGTAGAAAAGATTGGTACAACACGGCTTATTTAACAGTATAGTATAATCCGGCGCGAATTGCTATGCTTTTACTTTTTTAACGAGGGTAATCCCATCGTTAAATCAAAAAGTCCTTTTGACCCCTTGAAAAAACAATCCTGGGTGTGCGTCAAAACTGATGGTTGACAGAATAGAATTAAATTAAACGCTTAAATTACCTTAGTTATGAGTTTTACCATACTTCAACACTGAAAGATGGTACTGTAAAAAAGCGAGTACTTTTTTACAACATCACTTATAATGGTGAAAATGGTAAGACAGTTACCAAGTTTGTACCGAAGAAAGATGTTGACTGTATAAGGGAAGAAACGGCTAATTATTAAAAAGTTTCGAGAATTATCAGATGAGTATGCTACTGTTTGTGAAAAGATTACTTTATTATCACAAACGGAAGATGAAGTTAAAAAAACGCAATTTCCTGCCGCGGATTTTTATACTGGCGAATAAAAGAGAATGCCAACATGGCGATAATACCTAGCCAACCGTCACGCATATGTTGGCAAATGATTAATTTCGCGATTATAGGATGTTTTATTGAAATTAACACATTTTTTTAGTAAAATAGTAAAAAGAGGAAGTGAATGATGTGCAGGATTTTTTTGAGATTACCTTACCGGCATATTTAAAAAATGATATAAGTTCTTTACAAGAAGGACGTAAAAACAATTCTACACTATTAGATTGTTTGTATTGCGAGGTGCAAGGTTCTATAAATTCGGCGTTATACAACAATGAGATAACAAAAAAAGAAGCAAGCTTTTTAAGGGAAAAGTATTTAGGTCTAAAGGAATGATAAAAAATGGGAATAGATTTTACAACATTAAAAATAAATCCGCTGCGAATGTATGGTGGGGCGAATGGAAGCAAAATAGGAATACTTTATCAGAGTGAAACCTATATGTTGAAATTTCCGCCAAGGCCTGCGCACAATCATGATATGAGCTATGCAAACAGTTGCATCAGCGAATATGTGGCGTGTAATATATTCAAAACTTTAGGGATTGACACACAAGAAACACTGTTAGGGCGGTATAACGATAAAATAACTGTGGCTTGTAAGGATTTTGAAACAGATGGTTTTGTGCTGAAAGATTTTGCTCAATTAAAAAACACCATTATTGACAGTGCTCAAAATGGTTATGGTACTGATTTGAACGATATTTTAAAGACTATTCAAGAGCAGCAAATTGTATCCCCAATAGAACTAGAGAAGTTTTTTTGGGAAATGTTTATCGGCGATGCTTTATTGGGAAACTTCGACAGGCATAATGGAAACTGGGGCTTTTTGATTAACGGCAATACCGGTGAAGTAAAAATTGCTCCGGTATATGACTGCGGTTCGTGCCTTTATCCGAGCGAATAAAATGCGGCAATAGTAATTTATAAAAAATCATTATACTTTAAAATTTAATAAAGATATTTAAAATGCTGGAGGATGCACGTCAAATTTTCAGGTTAAAAGATTAAAAATTTAAGATAAAAAGAAAGGATACCCAATATGAAGGTATCCTATTGTACTACGCTTTATTATCGTTCGTAACTATTGCTTAACCGGCAACCAAATAATACCATCTGTTTTGCTGCTTGTAAGTTCAATTTCAGGAGTACCAGTTAATTTATAACCCGAAGCCGGAAGCCATTCTCTAAAAATACGTTCTGTAAAAACGCCTATATCTTCATCTTCATTTGATTTAACAAAAACCGCATATGAACCGCAAGGTATATGGATTAACTCAAGACCTTTGTCTTCAAAGTAATCCTTGCCGTTATACGGCACGCCAATGGTATAATAAAAGCTGCCGCCTCGTATGATTTCATTATTATCATAAGAAGAAACAGAATAAGAATAGATTCTGTCTGGGCTAATTCCGTTAGGGTCGTTCCCTGTGGGGTATAAAGAATATTTTTCAAGTATTTTCCACATAGCGCAGTCATCTTTAAAAAAATCATTCCAAAATTGCCCGATGTCATGATAGTGTTGATTGTTTTCCACCGTCGTTTTTCTGGTAAAACCAATAATGTCAAAAGCGTCTTTTTTTTCAATACGATATTCCATTGCTTCCACTCCTTGAAGAATAAATTTGAAAGTTAGGCGTGGAAAGGCTTTGAGATTTGCCCCATCATCGCGTGCCGAGGACGGCGAAACTCCATGTAATTGAGTAAAAGCCCGCGAAAAAGCGGCTTGCGAATCGTATCCATAACGCATAGCGATATCAATTATTTTTCCGCGGTTATTTTTAATATCTGCTGCCGCCAAAGTTAAGCGTCTGTGGCGGATATATTCAGATAACGGGATTTGAGCCATGAAAGAGAAAACCCTCCGAAACTCCCAAACCGAGCAACTTACAAACTGTGCTGCCGTGAAAAAATCTATTTCGCCGGAAAGATTGTTTTCAATATAATCAAGCGCTTGGTTCATACACTTTTGCCAATCCATAACCTCACCTCCTGTAAAAAGTATACCAAAGAGTTTTAATATGTACTTTGCTTTTGGTGCATTTAAATGCAATGATGATGTGACTGTTATACGCCGTTAAGCTTGTCAGAAAATTCGTCATGTATTTTCATTAAAAAAATTTCCGCAGGTTTAGAAAACACCTGATATTTTTTCCATGCAATGTTTAACCCAACTTCGAGTTTTGGTTCTAAAGGTCTAAAACACAGTGCGCTGTCATTAGTTATTTTAATAATATTATCTAAACATAAAGCGTATCCGTACCCTTCTTCCACCATGAGCGAAGCATTGAATAAAAGATTATAAGTTGAAACAATATTTAATTTTTCATACTCACCGCCTAACCATCCCGATATTTCATTTCTTACCATTGTTTGATTTGAACATATAATTGGCAAACCATATAAATCGTCCGGTTTTATGGTTTTTTTATCCGCAAGCGGACTGTCTTTTCGCATTAACAAACCCCATATATCTGTAGCAGGTAATTTAATAAAATCATATTTTCGCATATCTGCCGGTTCTATAAAAACACCAAAATCCAATAACCCATTATCAAGACGCTCTGTAATACTTTCAGCGTTGCCGCTGTAAAGATGAAAACAAATTTGCGGATAATCATTTTGTATTAATTTTGCCGTTTTGGCTATTATTCTCATTCCTTCTGTTTCTCCGCCGCCAATGTATATATCACCGCTGATTAATTCATTTTTCATCATAATTTCAGATTTTGTCTTTTGAAACAGGTTAATAATTTCTTCTGCGCGTTTACGCAGAAGAATACCGTCTTCTGTTAAGGTAACTTTTCTGCTTCCTCTTACAAAAAGTTTTTTACCCAATTCGTTTTCCAAATCCTTAAGCTGACGGGAAAGCGGCGGCTGCGTCATATGTAAAAATTCCGCCGCACCTGTTATGCTCTCTTGCCTTGCAACCGCAAGAAAATATTGCAGAACCTTGATATCCATTTGGTATACCTCCGGTTTATTAAATTAATAATGCAAACGTAAATTGTTTTCATATATTTTGTATTGTATCAAATAAACCAATACAAAAAAAGTATAGATAAGTATATTTTATATGTATTTGATATGTTGAATTATTATTTTTATAATAAATGTACTTAAAAAATAAATAATAGCGTAAATAAGAAAGGAAAAATAAAATGAATAATAATTTTCAAGTTTATGTACCTACGAAATTTATCTTCGGGAGCGGATGCCTTAGTGAATTGCATCAACAGGAGTTGCCCGGAAAAAAAGCTATGTTGGCTATATCAAATGGAAAGTCCGTTTATGAAAACGGCGCGCTTGAACGCACAGAAGAACAGCTTAAAAAAGCGGGAGTTGAAACCGCACTTTTTACTCAGATAGGAGCTAACCCAACAAAGACGGTTATTATGGACGGCGCAAAATTTGCCCGTGAAAATAATTGCGATTTTATTGTTGCGCTAGGCGGCGGCAGCGTAATGGATGCAGCTAAAGCAATTGCCGCAATGGCAACAAATGACGGTGACCTTTGGGATTATATAAGCGGCGGAACAGGGAAAGGAAAACCGATTGTTAAAAAGGCTTTGCCGGTTGTCTGCATTACAACTACTGCGGGAACAGGGAGCGAAGCCGACCAATGGGGCGTTGTGACAAATGAAGAAACAAATGAAAAAATCGGTTTTGGCGGTTATGATTGTATGTTTCCCGTTCTCTCCATAATTGACCCTGAATTAATGGTTTCCGTACCTCCCAAATTTACAGCTTATCAGGGCTTTGACGCACTGTTCCACGCAACCGAGAGTTATATATCAGCTTTTGCCAGTATTATGAGCGATATGTACGCAATAACCGCCATTGAAAATGTAGGCAAATATCTCGCCCGTGCGGTAAAAGACGGCAGCGATTTAAAAGCAAGAGAGCATATGGCGTTTGCAAACACGTTATCAGGCGTTGTAATGACAATAAGTGTTACAACAGCAGAACATTCTTTGGAACATGCAATGTCGGCTTATCATCCGGAACTTCCACATGGTGCGGGTTTAATTATGATTTCAAAAGCGTTTTATGAGTTTTTTATAGAAAAACATGCTTGTGATGAACGTTTTATCAATATGGCAAAGACGCTTGGCATGAAAGATGCAGTAAAACCGGAGGATTTTATTACCGCGCTTGTTAAATTACAAGAGGATTGCGGTGTAGCAGATTTAAAAATGTCCGAATACGGTATCATGCCCGATGAATTTAACATTTTGGCAAAGAACGCGAGAGAAACGATGGGTGGATTATTTGTCGCCAATCCTTGCGAAATGACTCAGGAAGATTGCGTTGAAATCTTTAAAAAATCTTATCGTTAATATACTCGCGGAATTAAATTTTTATTATCCCATGTGCGACGGTTGGTTTAAAAACATTTAATTATGAAAACGAAAGGATTTACTATGAAAAGAATTTTTGCATTAATAATAACTTTCTTTATATTCTTTATGTTCACCGCATGTAATTTTACAAAAGATAATTCAAATATACAAAATGTTGTTTTTAATAATAAAATTAAACAAGAAACAGAAAATGTACCGGAAAAGAATTCTGAAATTGATAATACAAAACCGTCCAAAATTTTAATTGCGTATTTTTCCCGTACCGAAAATACAAAAACTATTGCGGAGCAAATAGTTAAGTTAACAAATGGAGATTTATTTGAAATTAAAACATTTAATCCATATCCGGAGGATTATAACAAATGTCTTACACAAGCATCAAAAGAACTGGCAGATGATTATAGACCTGAACTTTCAACTCATGTGAATAATATGGATGATTACGATGTTGTTTTCATCGGCTATCCGATTTGGCACGGTGATACGCCTATGGCTATACGGTCTTTCCTTGATGAATATGACTTTTCGGGCAAGAAAGTCATTCCGTTTTGTACAAGCGGAAGCAGTGGTATCAGTAAAAGCATTGCTGCAATGCGTAATTTATGTCCTGATTCTGATGTTATGGAAGGCATTTGCATTAAAAGCTTAGACTTTAAAAATGCATATGAATTAATTGAAAAATGGATTGACAGTTTTGATTTTAACGAAGATAAAAAAATAAATGAAGCAGAGGAGGTTGAAAATAAAGAGGGAGAAAAAAACACTATGAAAAAAATAAATATTAATGTTGGCAGCTCTGTTTTTTCCGTAAAGTTATATGACAATGATGCTACAAGAGCTTTAATTGCTCAACTTCCAATGACATTGAATATGAGTGAATTAAATGGTAATGAAAAATATTATTATCTGAAAGAAAAACTTCCCACGGATTCTGAGCGTATTGAAAATATCCATACCGGCGATTTAATGTTGTATGGCTCTGATTGTTTAGTATTGTTTTATGAAAATTTTTCAACTTCATACAGTTATACACGGCTTGGCTATATTGAGGACGCATCCGGTCTTGCGGATGCGCTTGGAAAAGGAAATGTACAGGTTAAGTTTTCAATTGTTCAATAACAAATAAATCCGTGTCGAGCACATTAAAAATACAAATGCGACATAAATCGTGACTAATTCTTACTGTAAATATTTAACTCGATTCACATATATAAGAGCCGCTGTTATCAAAAACAGCGGCTTTTATACTTTATCATTTTTTGCCCCATTGGAAACTATTGCGCACGGAGATAACTCTTATATTTAATAAGTTAACCAATGAATTTCTTTAAAACATTACCTAAACGTTTGAGTCCTTCAACAATTCTTTCCTCAGACATATTAGAGAAATTTATCCGAAACGTATTTTCTTTTCCCCCATTTGGAAAAAATGAACCTCCAGGAACAAATGCCACGTCCTGTTCAAGACATTTTTCAAGTACATCACGAGCATTTATATAAGAAGGAAGTTCAATCCACGCAAAAAGTCCTCCCTGTGGTCTTGTAAATGAAACCCCATCTGGAAATACCTCGTCCATTGTTTTGATTGATAAGTCCCGCCTTTTTTTGTAAGTAGTGCGAATTTTATCAATATGTACATCTATATCATAAAGCTCAAGATATTTAGAAATCTCCATTTGTGCAATGGTATTACATTGCAAATCTGTTCCTTGCTTTACAAGAACATATTGGCGAATTATATTTTTATCACCCGCAATCCAGCCAATTCGGTATCCAGGACAAAAGATTTTAGAAAATGTGCCGGTACAAAGAATATTTCCTGATATGTCAAAAGATTTTACTGATGGTAAAAATTCTCCTTCAAATCGAAGTTCGCCATATGGATTATCTTCGACGACAGCAATTTTAAAACGTGCTGAAATATCAGCTAACTGTTTGCGGCGTTCAAGGCTCCATGTTCGCCCTGTAGGATTTTGAAAGTCAGGTATTATATAGATAAGTTTTGCTTTTTCACATTTTTCAAGCTGTTTAACAAGTTCGGAAATAATCATGCCATGTTCATCTGTCGGAATTTCTATAAATGAACATCCGTAAGCTTTAAATGCGCTGATAGCAGCTAAATAAGTTGGACTTTCGCAAAAAACCACATCGCCTTCGTCAAGGAATACTTTTCCGGACAAGTCAAGTGCTTGTTGAGACCCATGTGTAACTAAAATATTGTCGCAATCAAAAGATGTTCCCAACCTACTGTTCATACGATGGGCAATCCACTCACGCAATGGCTTAAATCCTTCAGTTGTCGTATATTGTAAAGCTTTTGCTCCGTCACCTTCCAAAACTATTCTGTTCACTTCTTTTATTTCTTCAACAGGAAACAATTCAGGTGCGGGTAAACCTCCTGCAAATGAAATGACTTCCGGTCTTTCTGTTATTTTCAATATTTCTCTTATTTCAGAAGCCTTTATATCAGACATTCTTCTTGCCATATTAAATTCTATAAAATTACCCCCATTAACATTATTTCGTCTAACATCGACATAATGACCGAATAATACGAATGTGTCAAGTAAGGAACTATTTTATTTATTCATATACGCTTCCATTGCTTTAATTCTATCCGGTCTGTTGCGCTTAAGCTCAAGCTGATACCGGTTTTCTAAAGTCTCAATATAAACATCGTAATTATTCCAAGAAACTTTATCGTACTGATGATTTTCCAAATTCATTTTTTCATCCGCACATATATCAATTAATGCTCCGGCTAAACATAAACGGCCGAAATACCGTACAAGCCATGTTCCTTTATTGTCTACAAACGGTTCTACAACATAATCAGAAAATAAAGTTTTTATTTTCCAAAAATCTCTTGTGTGAATGAATAAATCCAAATCGTGCGGCGCAATGTCAACCCCAAGTACAGCTTCGCTGACACTTCCAAAAACATACCATTCAATTCCGTTTGCTTTGCATCTTTCCGCAAACAATAACAATGTATTTTTCCAATCACAATTTAACATTCCTTCAAACATCGACTGTCCTAACCGGGCAAAGTTATTTTTTACAAGTTCTTTATCCTCAGCCGTAACGCCATTATCCATGTCTTTCATAGGATAAACCTTTAAAAATTTATTATCAATTTTTTCAAACCATGCGTGTTGAATTGCATTCTCAAGTTGTGTGTTATGTACATCTTCAACGCATAAAATAAAATCTGTATCGGTTTCATAACAATAACATTTCATTAAAATACTCCTTTCGCATTACATCTCAAATGCAGGTAAATCCGGTTGACTGCAAGCGGATATGAATATATAATATTTTAATCTTGAGAAATTATCCAGTGGTTAAAAAAATAATTTATCATGAAAGGGTTTGTTTAAATGCCTAGGAGCATGACGGGGTACGGACGCGGCGACGCGACGCGGTATAACAGGCGGTTTCTGGTTGAAATTAAGTCTGTAAATCATCGTTATAATGAAATTTCACTAAGGCTGCCGCGCATCCTTAACCAGTTTGAGGATAGCGTTAAAAAAATACTGTCTGCGGAAGTAATAAGAGGAAAAACTGATGTTTATATTACACTTGAGAGCTTTTCGTCCGACGACGTTAAAATTAAACTTAACGAGTCCCTAGCCGGTGCATATGTAGCCGCCCTTGAAGAAATGAAAAATAAATTCAATCTAACGGACAACATATCAATAGACCTAATGTCACGCTTCCCGGATGTTTTAAGTGTGGATAAAAATATCGAGAACGAACAGTCAAACAACGAGATGTAGGAGGTTTTATCCGAAGCGGTTTCCGCAGCGTTAGAGCAGTTTATTGAAATGAGAAAGCGTGAGGGAAGTGCGCTTTGTAATGATATTTTACAAAAGCTTGATAAAATCGAAGAGAATGCGCGGCTTATCGCACAAAAAGCTCCGCTTGTAGCGGATGATTATAAAACGCGGTTAAAAGAAAAAATCAGCGCGGCATTGTCCGACGCTAATTTTGACGAAAACCGCTTTATTATGGAAGTAACCATTTTTGCGGATAAATCTTGCATTGATGAGGAGCTGACAAGGCTTGCCAGCCATGTTTCGCAAATGAGGAATATTTTAAATGAAAAAGATGCCGTTGGGCGTAAGCTTGATTTTCTTACACAGGAAATGAAATAGGGAAATAAATACAATAGCATCAAAGTCTAACGACCTTGAAATTACAAAATTATCTGTCGAATTAAAAAAGCGAGCTTGAAAAAATAAGAGAGCAAGTTCAAAATATTGAATAAGCATATTTTGTCTTTTAAAAATGAGGTATACAAATGAAGCTGATAAACATAGGGTTTGGGAATATTTTAGTGGCTTCTAGGATTGTGGCGATTGTAAGCCCGGAATCCGCACCTTTAAAAAGAATGATACAGGACAGCAGGGATCGCGGTATGCTAATTGACGCAACCTACGGAAGGCGTACCCGTGCGATAATTTTTATGGACTCAAATCATATTGTTTTATCGTCAATACAACCGGAGACAATTGCAAACAGGATTAAGAGTAACGAGGACGATGGGATAGGCACATACGAAGAGGGAGAAGACGATGAATAAACCGGGAATGCTTATAGTTATTTCGGGGCCTTCGGGAACCGGTAAGGGGACGATAGCTAAAATTCTTGCCGAGGACAGCGATTTTGAGCTTTCAGTTTCAAGGACGACAAGAGCACCGCGCCCCGGTGAAATAGACGGTAAACATTATTATTTTACAACTGTCGGGGAATTTGAAAAATTAATAGAAGAAAACGGATTTTTTGAATATGCTTTATATAACGGCAATTATTACGGTACGCCGGTAGAGAATGTTGAACAAAAGCTTTTAAGCGGCAAAAACGTTATACTTGAAATTGAAGTTAAAGGCGCATTAAAAATAAAAGACGTTTATAAAAATGATTATATTTCAATATTTATTATACCGCCGTCAAAAGAGGAAATGGAAAAGCGGTTAAGAGAACGCGGTTCGGATTCCGAAGAAGATATTAAAAAAAGGCTTGAAATATCGTCGGCGGAAATTGAAATGGCTCACAACTATGAGTATCTTGTGGTAAACGATACGGTTGAAAACGCTGTTAGTGATATAAAGAAAATTGTAGCAGTTGAGGGTTTAAAAACAAAAAGAAATGATAATGCTATACTAAAATTTAAAGGAGAAGTGAAATAATGTTACATCCGTCTTATTCAGAACTCATAGATGTTTTAAACAACGATTCCGATATTGACAATCAGATAACAAGCCGGTACACCATTGTTATTGCTGCGGCTAAAAGAGTAAGGCAGCTTGTGGACGGCTCTAAAAAAATGACAGATTTTTCCGCTAACGATAAAGCCGTTTCGATTGCAGTTAACGAAATGGCGGAGGGTAAAATAAAAGTTAAGATGAACGCGGAAGCTCAACAGGAAAATAATAACGAATCTATTTCGGAAATGTTTGAAAAGAAGCGGAAGAAAAAATTTCTATGTCGCTCAATTTAGATAATTACGACGATGAGATTGATGATTACGATGATTTTGAAGATTCGGAAATTGATGAAAGCACAGAAGATATTTTAGATTTGCAAATGCCGGATGATATCGTAGATGATATTGAAGACGATTCCTTCGACGACGAAGAATTCGATGATGAAGAATTTGACGATGACGATTCATATGATGATGATTCATACGATGATGACGACAGTTATGACGATTGATACTGTGTAAGTAGCATAATAAGGTGTTGCAAAACATAATTGTTTTCAACACCTTATTTTATAGGAGAGTATATGTACAAGTACGCAGAAATAATAATTTCATCAACCAGCAAGGAGATTGATAGAATATTTCATTATAAAATACCGGAGGATTAATGATCTTAGAGACAGGTATGCGGGTAATTGTACCGTTTGGAAACGGAAATAAAAATTATGAGGGTTATGTGACAGGACTTACACAAACCTGCGATATTGATGAAAATAAAATAAAATCCGTTATATCTGTTCTTGACGATTATCCCGTGTTTAACGAAAAAATGCTGGATATGGCAATTTATATGCAGGAAAAATATTTTTCAACTCTTTCAGCGTGCCTTGGTTGTATAATTCCGTCAGGGATAAAAATGCGCGGCGGTTTAAGAAAAACAAAAAAGAAAGTGCGGTTTAAAGACGGAGCGGATTTCTCAAATGTTACAAAAACACAAAAAAAAGCTGTAGAATACTTATCTGAACGGGAATCGGCGTGGCCGCAGGATATTAAAAATTCAATCGGAGTATCTTCTGCCGTTCTTAAAAACCTTATAAATAAAGGTTTAGTTGAGGAGTTTGATGTAATTGTAAGAAGAACGCCTTATTTATCCGGGCATTTTGCAAAAACTAAACCGCTTGTATTAACCTTGGAGCAAAAAAACGCGTTCGACTTTATCTGCCGGAAGATTGATTCGGAAAATATTAAACCAACGCTTATAAAAGGGGTTACGGGAAGCGGTAAAACCGAAATATATTTACAGCTTATAGATAAAATACTATCTATGGGAAAAGACGCAATAGTTTTAGTTCCGGAAATATCCTTAACGCCTCAGGCGGTTGAAATATTTATAGGGCGGTTTGGTGAAAAAGTATCTGTAACGCATTCAAGGCTTTCCGCAGGCGAGCGTTTTGACCAGTGGGAAAGAGCGCGGCATGGTGAAATATCAGTTATGATTGGGCCGCGTTCAGCGGTTTTCACGCCGTTTGCAAAATCTTGGAATGGTAATAATTGACGAGGAACATGAACATTCGTATAAATCAGATTCTTCAATCCGAAATATCTTGCAAAGGAAATCGCAATATTTTTATGTAAGCAGAATAACGCGCATCTTGTTTTAGGTTCTGCAACGCCGTCCTTAGAAAGTTATTACGAAGCGCAAACCGGTGAAATGGATTTAGTAAAGCTAAACGAGCGCATTAATAAAACAATGCCATCATATATATATAGAAGATATGCGAAAAGGAGATGGCACAAGGGAATATGTCTATATTCAGCCGCGCTTTAGAGGAGGCTTTAGGAGACAATTTCAAAAAAACAACAGGTTATACTTTTTTTAAACAGGAGAGGGCATTCCACTTTTGTTTCGTGCAGAAAATGCGGATATGTTATGACGTGCGATGATTGCAACGTTAATTTTACATATCATAAATATAATAATAGTTTAATTTGCCATTATTGCGGAAAAACTGCTAAAGTTCCTCAAAACTGCCCTGTTTGCGGGTCTAAATATATAAAATATTTTGGAACAGGAACACAAAGGATTGAGGAAGAAATAAGTAAAATGATACCGGAAGCCGCTGTTTTAAGAATGGACGCCGATACAACAAGCGGTAAATTTTCTCATGAAAAAATTTTAACGGCATTTAAGAAAAAAAAAGCTGATATTTTAATAGGCACTCAAATGATTGCAAAAGGGTTGGATTATCCAAACGTAACTCTTGTTGGAATAATATGCGCGGATACGTCTTTGAATTTAGGTGATTTTAGAAGCGGAGAAGCTGCGTTTCAAATGCTGACACAGGTGGCGGGGCGTGCGGGGCGCGCAGACCTTGAGCAGGACAGGTTTTTATTCAAACCTATTGTCCTGAGCATTACAGCGTCGTATACTCAAAGGAGCATGATTATGAAGGTTTTTACACTCATGAAATTGCGATAAGAAGACAAATGATGTATCCTCCGTTCTCAAAAATATTTAGTATTATGTTTACCGGCGAGGATGAAAAAAAAATAATCATCCTATTATTTACACTTACGGATATTATGAAGCATTATAATAAAAACCAATTATTTGAAACAATCAGGTAGTCGCCCGCATTTATTTCAAAAATTAAAAATAATTACAGGTGGAGACTTATTGTCAAATCCAAAGATGAAGATAAATTAAGGCTATTTTGCCTTTTTTGCCTTGAAAAATTAAAAAAATTAAAAGATACTGCCGGAGTCGGAATGATTTTAACCCCTAATCCGGTAAATATACAATAAGGAGATGTTACAAATGGCGCTTCTCAATTTAAGGTATGACGGAGACGAGATATTAAGAAAAAAATCAAAACCGGTTAATGAAATAACAAAAAAAGTGGAAACTCTAATAGATGACATGCGCGATACCATGATTAACTTTAATGGAGTCGGTATAGCCGCGCCGCAGGTTGGAATATTAAAAAGGGTTGTTGTTATTGAAAACGACGAGGTTTTTTATGAAATGATAAATCCTGAAATAATAGAAGCAGAGGGAGTTCAAACCGGAGACGAGGGGTGTTTGTCTATTCCGGGTATGATAGGAACTGTTGAGCGGCCTGAAAAATTAAAGGTTAAATATCTTGACCGTACTGGAAAAGAAATTATCATGGAGGCTAATGAAAGGCTTGCCGTTGTAATTTCTCATGAGCTTGACCATTTAAACGGTATTTTATATAAAGATAAAGCGATTGCGGGTACATTTAAAGAAAATACATCAGAGGACGACGAAGAATCGGAAGACGGGAAATAGTAACGGAGGTTTTAAATGAAGATTGTATTTATGGGTACGCCGGATTTTGCCGTTAAAATATTAGCGGAGCTTAAAAACCGAAATGAAATAATATGCGTCGTAACTCAGCCGGATAAACCGCAAGGACGTAAAAAAATAATGACAGCGCCGCCTGTTAAAGAATATGCGTTAGAAAATGGCATTGAAGTTTTGCAGCCGGAGAGGATAAAAAATAAAGATTTTATTTCCGAATTTAAAGAAAAAAGCAAGGATGCTGATATTTTTGTTGTTGCGGCTTACGGTCAGATTTTATCAGAAAAAATATTATCAATGCCTAAATACGGGAGCATTTGTGTACATGCTTCGCTTCTTCCAAAATATAGGGGCGCGGCGCCTATCCAATGGGCAATTATAAACGGCGAGGAAAAAACAGGTATAACAATTATAAAAATGGATAAAGGAATTGATACCGGCGATATCATTTTAAAGAAGAATTTAAAAATTGAAATAGATGATACCGGAGGAAGCTTGTTTGAGAGAATGTCGGTTTTAGGAGCATCTGCTGCTATCGAAGCGATTGAGCTGATTGAAAGCGGTAAAGCGGCATATGAAAAGCAAGAAGACTCGTTATCAACATACGCACCAATGATTACAAAAGAAACAGGGCTTATAGATTTCAACTTAACATCAAAAAAAATAATAGATTTATCGCGTGCGCTTGCGCCCGAATCGGCGGTGTATACTTTTTTTAAAGGCAGCGAGTTAAAAATTTGGAAAGCTGAAGCTTGTGAAATTTCATCAAATTCCAATCCGGGAGAGATAATTGAAATTAATAAAAACGGTATTCATGTAAAAACAGGGGACTCTTGTATTTTATTAAAGAAGTCCAGCCGGAATCGGGTAAACGGATGGAGGCCGTAGCTTATTCAAGAGGACGCGGCATATGCTGCAGTGATTTTTTTGGTAAATAGTTATTCGGTTATTAATCACAAAATGGTTTCCATAAATTTAAGCGGCAGTAATGATTTTTTAAATTATTATTACCGCTTTTTTTAATTAAAAGAAAGGTGACAACATATGTTGTTCAATTTTAAAAAATATTTTAAGAACAAATGGAATGTATGAGAATATTTTGGATAATATAGATATCGCGGTAATGTTAGAAGACATTTTTAAATTACGCGAGTATAGTATTAAAAGGGGGAACTTTAGTTGAATATACCATATGTAAGATTTACGTTTGAAAGCGAGCTAAATAAAGTCAAAGAAGTTTTAAGGAATGTTTTAAATTGTGTTAAAAATCAGTTTCCGTACATATCTGAAACAGATTTGTTTGACCTTAGGTTAGTATATTCGGAGTTGTTAGTTAACGCTGTTGTGCATGGAAACGGCGGAGATACGTCTAAAAAAGTTGAGCTTATATTAAAAGCAAACAAAGACGAAGTGTTTTCGGTTATAAGGGATGAAGGGAACGGCTTTAATTATGCGGAAATTTTAAAGGGTGAGGATTATACAGCCAATTATTATAAAGACCATGGTAGAGGACTTCGGTTGGTAAATTCGTTAACAGAGCAGCTTAATTTTAATAACACTGGGAACGAAATAAAATTTTATAAAAAGATATCCAGATAAAAAACGTTTTATTAATCTGCTAAAAAGTATAATCTTATGATAGTTTTAAAAAAATAAGGATAACGATAAAATTAAATATAAATAATAAAAAATACATGAGAGCCTAAAATATAGGCTTTTTTATTTTATTTTCTTGTTGGGTGCAACAATTATTTATTGAATCTATACACCGCCGCAAAGTCGTATTATAATAAAGGCAGGCATGTATCAGGTGTGAAAATTAATAGTTAAGCCACTTCATTTTCAACATCGGCTTCATCTCCACTCTCGTCTTTGGCACGTAAAATAAGCAACGCTTGAGCGCCATCAACACTCCACCGCATGCCAGCGCGTTTAAGGCGTTGATGTACAATAGTTTTTTGTATGCTTTCAATAGCGCCGCTGCCTACAAAGTAGCCTTTGGAACGATATAAAGGGTAGTTTATTTTTGTGCGGTTGTTTTCGATATAGACTCTTAAGTTCGGGATGTTATCAGGTAGGTTTTCTATGTCCGGAATAATAGCAAGCGCCTCATCAACAGCGTAATAGTCCTCAATTTTGCTTATGACGGTTTCTGCCCATTTAACCATCTGTGCATTATCATTTAGTATGTATTTCGCAAATTTATATATGTTTTCTTTAAGATGGTACTCAACAGTCAAAAGTTTTACTAAAAAAGGGCACACAAAAAAAACATGTGCATAAAAAAAATCAAGCGGAATCTTGGGAATCAATCATAAAGTCACATTGTTTTACACGAATTATCTGCATTATAGGTAAATCACGGTATTTCTCAATAATGAGGAAAATAGATTTGCGTAAAGAAAATGCAATAGTAGCCTCTGATGACGTACAATTAGATTTAGTTCTGAGGTAACGTCTCGCGAGTTTTTCCGCCTCACTAGTGAAATTGAGTGCCATTATTTGCAACAAGCCAAGGGATATTGTAGAAAAACAAACAAATCCTTCAATTGCACGCAGCGTTTCAAAAATTAGTTTTTTGACTTTGGGTCGGTGATATTTAAAAGAGCTTCTTTATTCTTTTCTTTTTTATACTTGTTAAGTACCGGCATATGCTTACTCCAAAAATGATACATGAAACCGGATATGGAGTTCTTAAGCGCATTAAAGGATACCTCTATTTTGAAACGGTAACTATACAGTTCAATTATTTGTAATGGTGAAAGCACCATAGAGGTTGATGCAAGAATTGATTGAACTCCATTCATTTCAATAAGGACAAAGCGCAGTTTCTGATGAAGTTTGCTGCCCCATTCCAAATCAACCGAATAATACAAAACCTCCTGTGCTCTCCCATACATGTAAACGTAAGCTTGTGTAAACTGATCCTGTGCGTATGAAATAAAGTTTTAAGTTTAACTCGCTCGCCTATTGTTTGAGGACGGCCTTTGCCGCTGTATGGTTTTGGTTCAAGAAAAAGCAACATATGAAATCTTAGCTTTATTACCATTTGTAATAGTGGTTCGCCCAAGGCGTTCATATATTGTGCTGCTTCTTTGAAGGCTTATCTTCGCTTAAAAAATATTTGTCAGCTAAAAGAATACTTGACCCTATTTGTTTGTTACTGTGCCGGCGTGCCGGATTACCTGTACTACATGAGAAACTTCTTCTTCTGGTTTATCTGTAAATGTTCGAATTACTTCATCTCCTATAATAAAGTTGTGGTCAAACAAGGAAGCGAATTGCAATCGCACCTGATCACCACTGTTAAAATCGGGCAATACTGTGAGTATCGGACGATGAAATTCACCAAGAGCTAAGCGCTCGTAATGGAGCTAATCGACCGTCTCACGACCCGGTGTTCGGTTTTGGAAAGTAGAACGAAGCGTTCGTATGACCGGAGATTGAATCGGCAGTGAAAAGACGGAAAACCGAAACAAGGAGGGTATACAAATGGTAGCAATAGGAATCGACATTTCCAAAAGTAAAAGTACAGTAGCGGCTGTTGGAGAAGGTAAAAAAGTTCTACAAAAGCCGTTTGATATTTTTCATAATAAAACCAGTTTGGCAGAATTGGTTTCATTTGTAGAAAAATATGACAATGCACATGTTGTAATGGAACATACAGGGGTATACTATCAAGTAGTTGCAGAAACGTTAGTAAATGCAGGTATTAACGTGTCGGTGGTTAACCCTGTGTTAGTACATGACTATGGCAACAATTCATTAAGAAAGGTAAAAACCGATAAAAAAGATTCAATGAAAATCGCACGCTATGCTCTTGATAATCGTGAGGAATTGCGCAATTACACAACAACGGAGGCAACACGTGACAACTTAAAATCTTTAGTGCGACAGTTTAGTTTTGAAGATAAAACCCTGATTGCTCATAAAAACAGGCTGTATTCTCTTCTTGAACGCGCTTTTCCTCGTATTGATGAGTTTTTCAAAAGTCCAACAAAATCAAACGGACATCAGAAACTGATAGATTTTGTTATTGAGTTTTGGCACAATGATTGTGTGAGCACGCTAAGTCTAAGCAAATTTATCGATAAATACAAAAAATTCTGTAAAAAGAATCGTTATATTTTTGATGAAGCAACTGCTTCAAGATTCACACTATATCACGTGATAACCTCACCACTATGCAAAAAAATGATTTCACAAAAATGCTTGTAGCTGATGCCGCAAATCATATTTTACAAATTTCAATTCGAGTAGAAAAGTTACGTCAAGAAATGATAAATCTTGCAAAACAATTGCCCGAATATGAAACTGTGGTGGCTTTTTATGGCGTTGGTGAAACTCTTGCCGCGAAACTTATTGGCGAAATCGGCGATGTTCGCAGATTTGAAAGTAAACGTTCTCTTGTCGCTTATGCTGGTGTTGATCCTGATAAAAACGACTCTGGTAAAAAAGTATCCGTAAGCGGAAATATTTCTCGCAGCGGCGATGCGCTTATCCGCAAAACGGTTTACCAAGTTGTCGAATGTCATTTGTTAAATTCGCCTGCTGAAGAACCTGTGTATCAATTTCTTGATAAAAAACGTTCTGAAGGTAAGAACTACTATGTTTATATGACTGCTGCTTGCAACAAATTTCTACGAGTGTATTACGCTCGCGTTAAAGAATGCATGGATTCTGTAGATTCAATTTCTCAGAATCTGAAACAACCGCCATTGATTCTGCTGTTGAAGAATCCCTTGCATGTATAACCTCTTTATCAACTGATAATAATAGTAATGCTTTTACTTGCAGACAGGATAGTGCAACGCAGGAGTGCGACATGAGCGGTTTGCAAGGTTTGGCTTATACGAATGAAGCGGTTGATTCTGTAACTTGTGAACGATTAGGTTCGCTGGTAACTGGTTAACCGCTTTTTTCATTCGGTAAGGAAAACAAAAGCGATAAACTCTGGGGTGTGGGGCAAAGCTCCACGAACTTTGTCGACTATTGTCATTTGACAATGGTCTTATTGTTTTGTCAAAAGCCATGTTTATCCATGGGTATAATTACCTGTGATTTTTATTCATTTTTAGCTTGACTTTTGATTGGAAAGCTCCTATCATTTAGTCTCCAACTAATAGTTTAAGGTGTTTTTTAGTAAAGAGCAATTTTTTTTGTCACTTTTTTATTTTTTTTGCTGAGAACTTTTGACTGTCGAGAAGATGGTACAAATCAAGTATTTGAACCGCATCCGGAAAGATTTCCGTCGCCATATTCCGTATCCATGAAGCGCCGTCGCCAATAACGACTGTTTCATTATACCGTCCGTATCCGGCATTCACAGCGACGCTCAATGCGAATTTTTTCAGTTCCTCGCTCGTGCCTATTAACGGGGCGATTTCTTTGCGAACAATAATATTACCTTCATCTTTCCGTTTTATTATGTCTTTGCTTGAAAAAGCAATGACCGTTTGTTTTCACGCCAAGTGGAACCGTTTTCGTCTTCTATACGGGTGTTTACTGCGGCACCATCCGGCATGACATATACGGCACCTGCGGTTTTTTCATCTGCTTCAATATTTTGAATGTTTGCCAGTAGTTGCTCAGCCTTCACCTCATCTTTTTTAAAAACCTTTGTGCCGGTGCCTTCTGCTATCTCCCGGATGGTTTCCCGGTTTATTGCTATTTTATACACTCGATTTATCACTTCCGCTGCACGGTCGAATGACAGTTGATTTTGTGCAAAGTAAACCGCCTCCAATTTTACTGTCCGTGTCATTCTATGATCCAGGCTGTCAATCCCGTAATCGGAATCGTCAGGGCACTCTCCATATTTACATTTACGGCAATACCAATAGGGGCGCTCAAATGTTAGTGGGTATACATTGTTGTTATTGTTATTCTGCGGGTTTTATCCCAAAGACTCATTGACTTTCCACAGGTGGGACATGTTTTTTTTACTGTCTGGGCTTGCTCCGTTATCTAGTTCCGGCTTTATCATTTCTTCTGTCGCGTTAATTAAAACATCTTTTGCTGATGTTATCCCTTCACCCAGCAGTGTTTCTATACTGTTTATATCGACTTTCCCGCTTGTTACTAATTCATCATACTGTGAAAAATATTCATCCACTTTTTTTGCGTATTCGTTTTCATTTTTGTTTTATTTCTTCTATATTTTTTCTCATATAAGAAACCCTCCTGTTTTTTGGATGGTTTCTTTTTAAACCATTTTTTACTTTTTGTCAAATTTTTCCTGATAATAAGCTCAATTTTTATTTGTTGCACCCTTTCTTGTTTGGGTGCAGCAATTTTTTGTTGTAACATTTTTTACCATAATAAATTAGAGACGGATTAATACAGATTGTGTACAAATTTTCATTACATAAAATTTAAACATGTAATAAAAAAGATAATTTACATCTTAATGGCAACTGTATTTACAGTTATTAACAAATAATATTAAAAATTTCATTCAAAATTCGCTTCTCTATTTTTGAAACAGGTAAAAATGGCATTATTTTTGGAGTTATTTTAATGGTAATATTTGTAACAACAAAAAATTGCTGCACCCTTCTTGTTTATTTTTCTTGCTATACTTGAAAAATAGTGATATAATTCCATATTATGCAGTCGTGGTAAAGAGTGGGTTAAGCCCACTCTTATATTTTGTAAAAAAATATTATGAAAAGGTGAGCTGGGCTTGAATATTAATGAAATAATTTATAAGGTGGAGGAACTTCTCCTTCCCTTGCTCAAAAATACTGATATCGAGATTTATGATATTGAATTTGTTAAGGAAGAGTAAAACAGAATCTTGAGAATATATATCGACAAGAAAAATGGCATTGCTATCGACGATTGCGAATTTGTTTCCAGAGGTATTGAAAAAATCCTTGATGAGAAGGATTTTATCAATTATGCATATCTTCTTGAGGTCAGTTCATAAGGTGTGGACAGACGTCCTAAAAAAGAAAATTTAGACAGGAACATTGCTAAGGAGGGTTAAATTAAATGGCGGCGAAAAAAAAGGAAAAACAGGCTGTTAATACAGGCGCGGATCTTATAGACGCGCTTAATCAAATCGCGAAGGAAAAAGGCATTGACAAAGAGCTGATTTTTGAAACGATAGAAGCCTCACTTGTGTCCGCGTGTAAGAAGAATTTTGGGACGTCGCAAAATATAAAAGTGGTTATGAACAGGGACAATGGGGAGGTAAGCGTTTTTGCGCAAAAAACGGTTACACAGGAAGTTTCCGACGATATTTTAGAAATATCTCTTGAAGAAGCTAGGATTATAAACCCTGCTTATAATTTGGACGATGTTGTTGATATTTTAGTTACACCTAAGAATTTTGGCAGAATAGCGGCTATGGCGGCAAAACAGGTCGTTGTTCAAAAATTTAAAGAAGCGGAACGCAGTATCCTTTACAACGAATATATAACTAAGGAACGGGAAGTTATTACAGGTATTGTACAGCGTAAAGAAAAGAAAAACTATATTATTACCCTTGGAAAGATTGATGCGGTTCTGCTTCCGTCAGAACAGATACCGGCAGAAGAGCTTGCTTTCCAAAGCAGGGTAAAAGTTTATGTAACCGAGGTTAAGCAGACAACAAAAGGGCCGCAGATTAATGTTTCGCGTACACATCCGGAGCTTGTTAAACGCCTGTTTGAGCAGGAAGTGCCTGAGGTTCATGATGGAACGGTTGAAATAAAATCTGTATCCAGAGAAGCGGGTTCAAGGACAAAAATGGCAGTTTTTTCAAAACGCGAAGGAGTCGATCCAGTTGGAGCTTGCGTTGGCCATAACGGTCAAAGGGTAAATATTATCGTTGGAGAATTAAGAGGCGAAAAAATAGATATCATTAAATACAGCGCAGATCAAGGAATATATTGCGGCGGCGCTTAACCCAAGTAAAGTGTTGGCGGTTGTCGTAAATAAGGACGATATGACAGCAAAAGTTGTTGTACCGGATCATCAATTGTCGCTTGCTATCGGCAAAGAAGGGCAGAATGCGAGGCTTGCCGCAAAGCTTACAGGTTGGAGGATAGATATTAAAAGTGAAAGTCAGGCAAGACAGACTGATTTTATAGACGAAAGTGAATATTTATCATTTGGTGATGAAACACGTGATGCCGGATTGGGGCACGGAAAGTTAAATAAAAAATATTCAAACGATTATGAGGACGATTCATATAACGAGGACGACTACAATGACGGCGATTACGACGAATACGATGAAGGTGAGTATTCCGAAGAAGACGGTTATGATGATGAGTATACTGAAGAAGATAATTACGATGATTACGATGAAGATGAATACGCCGAAGATGACAGCGATTACGACGAGGAAGATTACAGCGAAGATGACAGCGATTACGACGAAGAAGAATACACCGAAGATGACAGCGATTACGATGAAGACGATTACACTGAAAATGATAGTGAGTATGACGAAGATTATGAAGATGACGAGTATGACG
Organism: Holotrichia oblita; assembly: GCA_023690525.1. Taxonomy (NCBI): domain Eukaryota; kingdom Metazoa; phylum Arthropoda; class Insecta; order Coleoptera; family Scarabaeidae; genus Holotrichia; species Holotrichia oblita. The sequence goes on from JALQSN010000164.1 coordinate 41,727, forward strand.
ATTATGATGAAGATGACGAGTATGACGATTATGATGAAGAAATTCGTGAGGATGACTAATTAATATAAATTTTAATTATCCTTAAAAGTAAGTTTGTATGAAAAGGGTGGTAATATGAAACGAAGGAAAATACCCTTGAGGAAATGCACAGGCTGTCAGGAAATGAAAGAAAAAAAACAGCTCATACGCATTGTAAGAAGTGAAGCGGGCGAATTTTCGCTGGATTTTACAGGGAAAAAGCCCGGACGCGGCGCGTATGTATGCCGCGACGCCGAATGTTTTGAAAAAGCGCGTAAGCTTAAAGGCTTGGAAAGGTCGTTTTCATGTGCAATACCGGCGGATATTTACGAAAATTTAAGGAACGAGTTAATTAATAATGGATGATAAAAAGATTTCTTCAATTTTAAGCCTGTGCAGCAGAGCGGGTAAATTGGTTTCAGGCGAAACCGCTTGCGAAGACGTTATAAAACGCGGCGAAGCGCGGCTCTTAATTGTAAGCTGCGACGCTTCGGATAATACGTTTAAAAAATTCAATAATAAAGCATTTTATTATAATATAAAGCTTGTTCGTTATGGGTTTAAAGAAGAATTAGGCAAATTGACGGGTTCTTCCCGTAAATCCGCCATGGCGATTACTGACGAGGGCTTTGCGCAAATATTGTCAGATATGATGCGCGAGTAGTTTTAAGGAGGTATATATTTTGGCAAAAATCAGAATATATGAATTAACAAAGGATTTAGAGGCGTCGGCGAAGGTGCTGATTACAAAATTAAAGGATCTTGGCGTGGATGCGGCAAACCATATGACAGCCATTGACGTGGAGGATGCGGAGCGGTTAAAAAATTATCTTTTAACCGGAAAAATTGATCCTGTAAAGAAACAGCCGCCTAAAGCGGATGAGATTAATGTTTCGGCAGAATTAAAAACTGCTGCGGTGAGCAAAGAAAAGACCGGAAGTAAAGCCGGTGCGTCCGGCGGCACTAAAAAACCGGAAACCGCTAAAACTAAAGAAAAAGTTCAAAAAGTACAACAAACCAAAGAATCTGTTGAGGTGCAAGATAAAAAAGCAGAGGATAATACCGATGAAAAGCCGGTAAAAACAACAAAAGTAAAAAAGAGTGAGGAAAGGCCTGCGGAATTAATTCAAAATATGGAAAACGTGACGGTAGTAGAAAGAACTGCGGAAATTAAAAAAAATGAAGAAAAAACTACAGAAGTTAAACGAAGTGAGGAAAAGATTACGGAAGCAAAATTGAGTGTTGATAAAGCTATGGATATAAAACCTAATGAAAATAAATCTGATGAGAATTCAACAACAGCGGAAGTAAAAATTCGCGAAAGTAAACCGGTTTCAACCGAAGCTCAAATATCGAACGATAAAATTGTATCAGCAGATGGAAGAAAACCGGACGGTAAATCAGCGTCAACTGATGGGAGAAAACCGGACAACAGACCAACATCATCGGATGGAAGAAGACCGGATAACAGACCAACATCATCGGACGGAAGAAGACCAGATAACAGACCAACATCATCGGACGGAAGAAGACCGGACAACAGACCGGCGTCAGCAGACGGAAGAAGACCGGATAACAGACCAACATCATCGGACGGAAGAAGACCGGACAACAGACCGGCGTCAGCAGACGGAAGAAGACCGGATAACAGACCAACATCATCGGACGGAAGAAGACCGGACAACAGACCGGCGTCAGCAGACGGAAGAAGACCGGATAACAGACCGGCGTCAGCAGACGGAAGAAGACCAGATAACAGACCGGCGTCAGCAGACGGGAGAAGACCGGATAACAGGCCTATGTCAGCAGACGGAAGAAGACCGGACAACAGACCGGCGTCACAAGACGGAAGAAGACCGGACAACAGACCGGCGTCAGCAGACGGAAGAAGGTCGGATAACAGGCCTATGTCAGCAGATGGAAGAAATCGTGACGGTAAACCTTCTTCGCCAGATGCGAGAAGACGCGACGGTAAACCGGGAGATTCAAGACCGCGTATGGAAAAACCGGGAGAGACAAAGCTGCGTACAGAAAAACCAGCTGAAATAAGACCGCGTAAAAAAGGTCCAGAAAAGTCACGTAATGATTTGGAATTAGAAAACAGAGCACGTAAAAAAAATCTTGAAGCAAAACCTGTATTAGACGAAACTACGGAGGTTAAGCTTAAAAAGAAAAAAAATGCCGATTCAAAACAGCGTGACGCGGAAGTAAAGCCGGCAGGAACAGATAAAAAAGATAATATTAATTTAAAAGTTGATGAAATAAATAAAAAATCAAAAAAGAACCGAAACGATAAAGAAGATGAAGCGGAAGATGATTTAAAGGTTCTTTCCGTTCCGAAAAATATTGCAATTACTGAATTTGCATCTATGTTAGGTATGTCCGCAACGGAACTTGTAAAGGAATTATTTTTGAAAAAAAGCATGGTAGTAAATATGAATCAGGATATAACATATGCCATAGCTGCCGAAGTTGCGGAGGAGCATGGTTTTATTACTGAGGAAGCGGATGAAATTGATATCCTTGAAAAATTCTTCACAGTTGAGGATGAAGATGAATCAGACGAGGATAAAGTTGAAAGACCGCCTGTAGTGGTGGTTATGGGTCACGTTGACCACGGGAAAACTTCTTTGTTGGACGCTATACGCCACAGTAACGTAACAGTGGGCGAAGCAGGCGGAATAACGCAGCATATTGGAGCTTACACGGTTTCTATCGACGGGCGCGATATAACATTTTTAGATACGCCGGGTCACGAAGCGTTTACAGCAATGAGAATGAGAGGCGCGCAGGTAACGGATATAGCTGTGCTTGTGGTGGCAGCGGACGATGGCGTTATGCCGCAGACTGTTGAAGCTATTAACCATGCAAAAGCAGCCGGTGTTGAAATAATTGTCGCAATTAATAAAATTGACAAACCAAGTGCAAATCCGGATAGAGTTAAGCAAGAGCTTACCGAGCATGGGCTTTTAGTGGAAGATTGGGGCGGAGATATAATATCTGTTCCTGTTTCTGCAATTAATAAGGAAGGTTTGGATACGCTTCTTGAAATGATTTTATTAGTTTCTGACATGAAAGAGTTTAAAGCTAATCCAAAAAAACGTGCGCGCGGTACAGTTATCGAAGCGGCTTTGGATAAAGGACGCGGTCCTGTGGCAACAATACTTATACAGGACGGAACGATATCTGTCGGCGATCCTGTGGTAGCAGGTTCTACCTTTGGTAAAATACGCGCTATGATGGACGATAAAGGAAATAAAGTAAAACAAGCAGGGTTATCCATGCCGGTTGAAATTTTAGGTTTATCGGAAGCACCGCAAGCAGGTGATTTATTCTTTGTAGCAAAAAGTGAAAAACAAGCGCGTCAATTGTCCGAAACCGTTGTGGCTAAGGGTCGTCAGGATATGTTAAAGGAAACGTTGCAAAAAGTTTCCTTGGATGATTTATTTAGCCAAATTCAACTCGGCACGGTTAAGGAGCTAAATATAGTTGTAAAAGCAGATGTGCAAGGTTCTGTTGAAGCGGTTAAGAACAGCTTAGAAAAGCTGTCTAATGAGGAAGTACGTATACGTGCAATTCACGGCGGAGTGGGGGCTGTAACCGAAAGTGATGTTATGCTTGCATCGGCTTCAAATGCAATAATTATTGGTTTTAATGTTAGACCTGAGCCGCTTGCAAAATCAATTGCGGAAACAGAAAAGGTTGACCTTAGGCTGTACCGGATAATTTATAACGCCATAGAAGATATAACAGCCGCTATGAAAGGAATGTTGGATCCGGTTTATAAGGAAAAAGTTATTGGGCAGGCGCAGATACGGCAATTGTTCCGCGCTTCGGGAATTGGAACAATAGGCGGCAGTTATGTAACCAGCGGTAAAATAACAAGGACTTCGAATATACGGATTATCCGCGACGGTAAAATTGTTTACGAAGGAGTTCTTGACGCACTTAAGCGTTTTAAAGACGATGTTAAAGAAGTCGCCACCGGTTATGAATGCGGCCTGACCTTTAGTAAGTTCAACGATATAAAGGAAGGGGATATTGTCGAAGCCTTTATTATGGAGGAAATCCCAAGATAACCGATTGTGAAATACCAATCGAGGAAAGGAAACGATAATATGAACAAAACAAGACTGACAAGGATTAACGATGAAATTTTAAAGGAGGTTGCGGAGATTATCCGCGCTGAATTAAAAGATCCGCGTCTTAATAAAATGATAACTGTTACAAGAGTTAATACAACAAACGATTTAAAACAATGTAAAATATATGTGAGCATAATGGGTAATGAGGAAGAGAAAAAAGAAGCTGTAAAAGTGCTTCAAAACTCTGCCGGTTTTATAAGAAAACAAATTGCAATAAGAGTTAATTTGAGAAATACACCGGAATTGACTTTTACTGTTGACGACTCACTTGATGAAAGTTACAGGATTTTAAAAATTTTAGACGAAATAAAAGAAACTAATGATTAATAAATAAAATGCAAGCGGAATTAAAGCGCATACGATTAACGGAGAATTTATGGGGAAATATTTTGATATTATTATGGAGAGCAGCTTAATCGTTTTAGTAAGGGCACGTAAGCCCTGACGGAGATTCTATCGGAGCTTTATTTGCTTCGGCTATGGCGCTTAATAAGCTTGGGAAAAAAGCTGTTGTATTATTGGAAGAGCCGGACGAAAGATATGGAATTATCCCGGGGAAAGAATTTTTATACAACAGTTCTATAGATGAGCTTGCTCCTGATGTTTTTATAGCTCTTGACTGCGGAGATAAGAAACGATTAGGAGTATTTAGCAAGGTGTTTGATAAGGCGCATTTTACTTTTTGTATCGATCATCATGTAAGTAATAAAGGCTTTGCGGATTATAATCATATTGAGCCGAACGCGTCTTCAACCTGCGAAATTATATATAATTTAATGATAAAACATGTTTCTCCGGATTATAAAATCGCATCGGCATTATTTGCGGGACTGGTTTATGATACGGGAGGATTTCGTCACAGCTGCACAGGCGCAAGCACTCATGTGATAGCGGGCAAGCTTATGGAATTTAATATTCCCTTTAGCGATATTTATAATGAGCTTATGAATGTCCGTTCTATCGGTGAGGTTTATGGCTTAAAAAAAGCCATAGAAAAGATTGTGATGCCGGAAGGTAAACGTTTTGCTTACAGCAGTGTGTCGCTTGAAGAGATGGAGAGAGCGGGAATTACACATAAGGATTTTGAGGGGATTGCAGAATATCTTGTAAATATACGAGGTATGCGTCTTGGCTTTTTTATTTATGAAAAATAGGGCGGGCAAGTTAGAATAAGCCTTCGCTCAAAAGATATCGACGTAAGTAAGGTTGCGGCAAAACTTAACGGTGGAGGGCATTTTAATGCGGCAGGCGCTTCTGTTACCGGCGTTCCCGTATCTGAGGTTGTAAACATTGTTTTAAATGCATTGGAGGATTGTTTGTAATGGATTCTTTTTCCGGAGTAATAAACATTTATAAAGAAAAAGGATATACTTCCCATGATGTTGTTAACATTGTACGAAAAACGTTAAATAGAATAAAGACGGGTCACACGGGAACACTTGACCCCATGGCGGAAGGCGTTTTACCTGTTTGTATCGGTAAAGCTACTAAAATAGCGGATTTTATACAAGGCAGTGATAAAATATACTCAGCTGTTATGCGTCTTGGGATAACAACGGATACCGAAGATGTAACGGGAAATGTTTTAATGGAAAGACACGTTGAAACAGACGAAGATACGCTGAAACAAGTCGTATCTTCTTTTTATGGGAAACAATATCAAACACCGCCGATGTACTCAGCAATAAAAATTAACGGTAAAAAATTATATAAGGCGGCCAGAGAGGGTATAAATATAGAAAGACCGCAAAGGGAAATTTTTATTAATGAAATATCGGTTACGGCATTTGATGGTTTAAGAGCTGAAATATTGGTAAATTGCGGTAAGGGCACTTATATCAGAACATTGATAAAAGATATAGGCGAAAAACTCGGTTGCGGCGCTTGCATGGAAGAACTGACACGTTTAAAATCGGGCAAGTTTTGTGTATCTGACAGTATCAAATTGGATGATTTTAAACGTTTAGTGCAGGAAGGAAAGCTTTTCGATGTAGCGGCTAAAGTTGAGGATATATTGGATTACCCAAGAGTGAGTGTTATTAAAGAAGCATATATATTGTTAAAAAACGGTAATCCGATAAATGTAGAATATACGGAATTTGAAAATGAGATTAAGTTGGATGAAAAGTATCTCCTTTACGATTTTAAAAATGAGCTTTGCGGAGTATATATTTCGGCTAAATCGGGAGAAAAACGCATATTTAAACCTGAAATCATTTTATTTTAATTGTATATATAGAAAATTTTATATGTATGGCAATAATGATTTATAAAGTAATTAATGAGGTATTAATATGGAACATATAATTGGTTCAAGTATTTTATTTGAGCATCCGACGGCAGTTGCAATCGGGAAATTTGATTCGCTGCATCTTGGGCATAAGGAGCTGATATTAAAAACGCTTGAATGCGGAGCACGCGATAATTTAAAAACTGTGGTTTTTTCTTTTTATCCAAGTCCCGCAGAGGTATTTGGATATGAAAAATACCCATATGTTTTTACAAGCGCAGAAAAAACAGATATTCTTTCAGCTCCTCCGTTTAAAGGTGTAGATTATTTTATAGAATATCCATTTGACCGTGCATTTTCACAAATTACGCCGGAAGCATTTTTATCTGATATTTTATGTGCGAAGCTAAAGTTAAAATTACTTGTATCGGGCGAGGGATATAGGTTTGGTAAAAACCAATCGGGTACGCCAGATACAATTATTAAATCCGCTCCGGCTCTCAGATTTAAGTCAATAACGATTCCGGGTGTTACACGCGATGGTGAAATAATAAGCTCATCGCTTATAAGAAGATTGATTGCGTCCAATAATTTTTCAAAGGCAAAAGAATTAATGGACAGACCATATTTTATAAAAGGATATGTGGAGAAGGGGAAAAAGCTTGGCAGGAGAATAGGTTTTCCCACCGTTAATATAAAAATCCCAAATTCTAAATTTATACCGGGAGACGGCGTTTATGTAACAAGCTGTGTAATAAACGGAAAAGAATATCCGTCGGTATCGAATATTGGAGTTAATCCGACTCTTAATGAAACTGTGAAAAAGTGTGAAACATACATATTTGATTTTGATGAGCAGCTTTATGACCAGTATGTAACAGTATGCTTTTATTCATTTATCAGAGGCGAGCAAAAGTTTGACAGTATTGAAGCGTTAAAACAAAGAATTGAGGAAGATGCTGCGTTTTCCCGAAATTGGTGGGATAAAGTTTAATTTTATATACTGTAGATTTTTATTAAGGATTGGAAGAAAAACGACGAAATATATAATAATGAAATAATTTGAGGAGTTGATATGTATGGATATTCCTAAAATTTCAATGGCTATGTCAGGATTAAAGGTTGGGCAAGGTGTCAACATCAGCATGATGAAAAAAGCAATTGAAATGACAGAGCAGCAGGGGCAGCAAATAAAAGAAATGATGGATTCGATGGCAAAAGTTATTGATGTTAAGGTTTGAGCGGTGATACATCTGTATAAAATGTTAAAACGTAAAAGCACCTTACAGGTAATTTAATATACCTGTTTTGGTGCTTTTTAATATTACTCGACAGTCAAAAGTTCTCAGCAAAAAAATAAAAAAGTGACAAAAAAATTGCTCTTTGCTAAAAAACACCTTAAACTATTAGTTGAAGACTAATTTGATAGGAGGCGAGCATTTAGCAGAGAGCATGTAAACATTTTACCAGAAATAAAAGACATTTGAAAGAGAATCTGCTAAAAAACATATGATAAAATTTTTGAACGATTCATTAATGGGATTCAAAGAATGCTTTACACGAAGAAAAACATTCGAATGGTTTGTGATTGTTGTAATCGGATTAATGCTATGCACAGACACGCTAGGTGTAACATCAATAATAAGAGAATTGAATATTGCACCGAGTTGGTACACGACATTTATCCATTTCTTCCGCAGTTCAGGGTGGAACTTGAATTCCATACGAGAAAAATGGATTAGCACAGTAAAGATGATGGGACATGTTGTGAAAGCTTGCGATATGTACGTATTAATTGGTGACGGTATAAAAGTACCAAAAGAAGGACGTAAAATGCCGGCAGTTAAAAAACTACATCAAGAATCCGAAAACTCTGGGAAAGCAGAGTATATCTTCGGTCATCTTTTTGGTGTTATCGGAATTTTGGCAGGCAGCACATCCAAATTATTTAGTATTCCGCTAATTGCCAGTATTCAAGATGGAGATGAAGTAATTCGAACATTTACAGATAAACCAGAAGAAGAAGTTTCTCATGTAGTACAGGTAATCATCCGGCACGCCGGCACAGTGGCCAAACAAATAGGGTCAAGTATTCTTTTAGCTGACAAATATTTTTTAAGCGAAAGATGCTCTCAAAGAAGCAGCACAATATATGAACGCCTTGGGCGAACCACTATTACAAATGGTAATAAAAGCTAAGATTTCATATGTTGCTTTTCTTGAACCAAAACCATACAGCGGCAAAGGCCGTCCTCAAACAATAGGCGAGCGAGTTAAACTTAAAACTTTATTTCATACGCACAGGGATCAGTTTACACAAGCTTACGTTTACATGTATGGGAGAGCACAGGAGGTTTTGTATTATTCGGTTGATTTGGAATGGGGCAGCAAACTTCATCAGAAACTGCGCTTTGTCCTTATTGAAATGAATGGAGTTCAATCAATTCTTGCATCAACCTCTATGGTGCTTTCACCATTACAAATAATTGAACTTTATAGTTACCGTTTCAAAATAGAGGTATCCTTTAATGCGCTTAAGAACTCCATATCCGGTTTCATGTATCATTTTTGGAGTAAGCATATGCCGGTACTTAACAAGTATAAAAAAGAAAAGAATAAAGAAGCTCTTTTAAATATCACCGACCCAAAGTCAAAAAAACTAATTTTTGAAACGCTGCGTGCAATTGAAGGATTTGTTTGTTTTTCTACAATATCCCTTGGCTTGTTGCAAATAATGGCACTCAATTTCACTAGTGAGGCGGAAAAACTCGCGAGACGTTACCTCAGAACTAAATCTAATTGTACGTCATCAGAGGCTACTATTGCATTTTCTTTACGCAAATCTATTTTCCTCATTATTGAGAAATACCGTGATTTACCTATAATGCAGATAATTCGTGTAAAACAATGTGACTTTATGATTGATTCCCAAGATTCCGCTTGATTTTTTTTATGCACATGTTTTTTTTGTGTGCCCTTTTTTAGTAAAACTTTTGACTGTTGAGAATATTATAACTTTGATTGATTTACTTAAGAAAAATATTTTGCAATTACGTCTGCTATATAGTACAATATACAGTACAGATTATTATAGGGAGATTTCGTATGATAGCAACCAATTTTACAGATGCTCGTAACGACTTGAAACGCTATTGTGATATAGCTACTGATGATTTTGAAACGATAATTATAACACGCAAGAAAAATAGAAATGTCGTGCTTATTTCTGAAGCAGAATATAATAACTTGCTTGAAAATCAATATATACAGTCAAATAAGACTCTTTGCGAAAAACTTAATAAAGCGATTCATGAGATACAAAACGGGCAGTTTAAGAAAGTTCGTGAGTTAGATGAATAAAGTATTTTCGGATATTGCATGGAACGATTATCTTTATTGGGATGGTCAGGATAAAGCAAAAAAAGCGTATACAGGAACTTATAAAAAGTATTGAACGCGATGGGTACAATAAAGGGATTGGCAAACCGGAAGCACTTAAACACCAGTATAGAGGTTTGTGGAGCCGAAGGATAAATGACGAACACAGGATTATTTATTCAGTTGACGGCGAAAATATTTTTATTTATAGTTGCCGTGACCATTATTGAAAAACACTATTCTATATCAGAGAGGATGTTGGCTGGGTTTTATTGTTATTTACTTCTCTTTATTGTGCAAGGAAAGAGAGGAATTTTATTTTAAATTTATTATAATGAAAGAGAAATGATTGCGTTGGATTTTCTTAATTTTTTTAATTTATCTTTGGATTATATAGAAGAACATTTAAATACTAAAATTAACATAAAAAAGGCGGCTGAAATTGCTAGTTGCTCTGAATATCTATACCAAAGAATGTTTGGAGTTATGGCAGGTATACCGTTAGGCGAATATATCCGCAGAAGAAGGCTGACTCTTGCTGCATATAATTTACAGCACGGAGATACAGTTATGAATGTAGGATTAAAATATGGTTATACATCACCAACAGCTTTTACAAGAGCGTTTACTTTAATGCATGGTATTTCACCTAAAGATGCCAAAAAGCATGGTTCATCTCTAAAATCGTATCCGCGTATATCATTTCAAATTTCGATAAAAGGAGAAAACGCTTTAAATTACCGAATAGAAGAAAAAGACGCGTTTAATTTGGTCGGTATTAAGGAAACAGTTATAAATGATGGTGTGATTAATTTTAAACGTATCCCGCAGATATGGGATGAAATTAAACGAAACGGTTTAATTTGGTGTATTTTTGAATTGTCAAATAAAAATTCTAATGGAATGATGGGAGCAATTATATATAATGATAATGATACTTTAGATTATTATATAGCGGTTTCAACCGACAACGAACCTCCGGAGGGCATGATAAAATTGCCGGTAGAAAAAGGCTTATGGGTAGTTTTTCCGTGTATAGGTAATAAATCAATTCAACCAACTTGGAAACGAATTTATGGTGAATGGTTTCCGTTATCAGGTTTTGAACATACCGGAGGCGTTGAAATTGAATGGTATTCCGAAGAAGACCCTAATTCTGAGAATTATTTAACTGAAATATGGATTCCCATTAAAAAAGGAAAGGATAAAAACCATGAATTTTAATGAATTAGTACAATCAAGACGCAGTATACGAGGATTTACAAAGAAAGCAGTATCACATGAACAAATAATAACTCTCCTAAAAGCCGCTCAATACGCGCCAAGCGGCGGTAATTGTCAACCGTGGCATTTTTTTGTTATACAAGATGAAGCAGTAAAAGAGGATATTGTTGAAAAAGCTTGCAGGCAATCTTTTATTTTAACTGCGCCAATTATGATTGTTGTATGTGCGGATATTCCAAAAAGTGAGAAGCGATACCAAGAACGGGGTAAAACATTATATTGCATACAAGATACCGCTGCGGCTATTCAAAATATATTATTATGTGCTAAGAACATGGGTTTAGGAACTTGTTGGTGCGGCGCTTTTGACGAGGACGCTGTAAGCGGAATTCTTAATTTGTCAAAAGAAATGCGGCCGGTTGCGATTATTCCTATAGGATATCCCGCCAGTGAACCTCCTGTTCCAACAAGAAGAAAACCGTTGGAAGAAATCGTTACTTTTATTGGGGAAAGTATCGAATGTATGGAAAGCGAAGAAAAGCACAGATGTGTTGAGCATTGCGATATGGGTGGTACTAATTTTGATGATGTTAATCTTGGAGACAGTACATTTAACAATATTAATTTCCGTAATGTGGAGATTTCCGACGCAAATTTAACTGATGGGAAAATACATGATTGCGATTTAACAAATTTTGCAATCTATAATTGTAAATTAGACGGTATGACTATTAATGGTAAGGATATTGAGAATTTATTATAAAATTTATAGATAATTAAAATAATAAAAAACGGATGGATTATCAGAAATGAAATGAATCCATCCGTTTTTTTAGAATATTTAAAAATTGCTATTTCTATATTTTCACTATGTCAATTTAACCATGCTTCCATTTGGATTTTTTAAATACACGCCGGACTGCCTATATGTCGTTAAGTGTTTTTTTAGGTTTTGCATTAGCAATTGCTGTCGGGTTTCATAAGAATAATCCACATTAATTTTTTCGGCAAGCCCTTCTATTTCTTTCCCTGAAACAGGCATCACACAGAGTTTTTTAATTGAGTCAAAGTAATATGCGCCATCTGGCAAACTCCCTGAGCCAATCTCAGGATATTCTTCAAATACCCATTCTCCGTTTTGATTATCACTATGAAATATAATTGCTCCTGGAATCACACCGCCGCCCGTACTCTCAAGAGTATTTCCAAAGTGGGCTACGCCCACAACCCAACCAAAAACAAAAAAAACAATTGAAAAGACGTAGCCAACCACTTAAAATGAATTTGATAAAACACGAACGCATATTGAAATACTTTGGTGCGCCTGTAAAAGCCAATGGGTAACCTCATCCAAACGCTAACCAGAACTCATGACTCGTACCAACGCTTGGTATGATGGTGTCAGGGTACGTCATTGGAACGGTAAAAACTCCGTGAAATTATACAATGAACAAAATGTATTGCGTATTGAAATGACAATGAATGATCCAAGTCAGTATAAAATCCATCATCATTCTGAAAATCAAGACATATCTGAGCCGAAAAAATATTTGCCTATCAGAAAGGGTATTGCTGATATCAATGTTTGTGCAAAAGTTTCTTCTGATACCGTAGACCGATTTACAGTAACTTCAAAAAAACTAGGGAATACTCCTTGGGCTAAAAATATTTCTGGCAAACAATTGTCAGGCAGAATTAGCTATCACCTTTCTCTTTTGCGTGAATATGGTTTAATCAAGAAACTCCCCAATCAACATAAGTATTCTTTGACGGAAAAAGGTCGTAAACTTACGACCTCTATTTGTGTTGCTCAAGTTGCTTCAGTAATTCCCTTTTTGAAACATATTATGGCATATAAAACTTCTTTTTACCATGTTTTTTTTCACTTTCAAATTAATTATTGAAGTTGGAAAAGGGTGCAACAAATAAAAATTGAGCTTATTATCAGGAAAAATTTGACAAAAAGTAAAAAATGGTTTAAAAAGAAACCATCCAAAAAACAGGAAGGTTTCTTATATGAAAAAAAATATAGAAGAAATAAAACAAAAAATGAAAAACGAATACGCAAAAAAAGTGGATGAATATTTTTCACAGTATGATGAATTAGTAACAAGCGGGAAAGTCGATATAAACAGTATAGAAACCCACATTGAGCAGTTGAGCAAAAAATAAAATAATTAAAATGATTAGATAAAAGCGTCGTCAATATTTCGAAACGTCACTACAAAATAACATCATTTAGTAGTTTTCGGGATATAAATTAAGCTACTTTTTTGGTTAGCGTGTCAATTTGTATTCTCATTTCTGATTCTATACGAATCCTGCGTTAAGCTGTTCAGCAAAACAAAATAATTAAGTTAAGCAATAAGCTGTTCCAGCGAATAGCCCAAAAACGTCAAAAGAGGTTCAATTATTTTTTGTGCTTCAATATGCGGCCAAGAAAATGAATAATGGTTATAATTCTCTCTTTCGAAGCGGCAATTAATGGTGTGTTCGTAAAACAACTTAAATGTCGGATTTTTAAGTGACCTACCACCCCAACCGGAATAAACTTTCACACCGGGATTTTTGGATTCGAATTCCTCTAACCCAGCGCGAAGTCTATGCTGGACAATGGCTCGAAGTAGCAGCGAAAAACTCAGAAGCATGTTCATAGCCGCAATGCGTAAGGGATTTTTGAGATAAATCACCGAAGCCAGTTGCGGTTCTTTTAACAATCGGAATGAATTTTCTACCACTTGCTGGCCTTTGTAGGTTTTCAACAGATCATAATCAGACAGGTCATTTATGACATTGCTGATTATGACGAAACTGGATTCATTCCTAAGATACCGCTGATAGGCTTCCTCATCCCACGTTGTTTCGTGGATTTGAATTTGATAAAATTCCTCTACCGTGTGCTTTGTTTTGGCGCCTCTGCGTCCCGGCAGCCACTTCTCCACTGTCCTTTTTTCTATGCTATAAACATAATTAAACAGCTTCAGTTCTTTCATTGTATCAAAACGGTTTAATTCTTCCTCCGCATCAGCTTCACATTTAAAGGTTTTCTTTTCCAGTGCCTTGATTGCGGTTTTAAGCATTTCTTTAGCTTTTTCCAAGCCATCCTCCGCTTTTTTAGCCAAACTCGTGCTTTTTAATACCAATAAACGCATGGGTATCCCATATACTTCTTCTATGTATGACTTGCCGTAGTATTCCGCTGCATTTGCCCCTCATGATAGCATCTAAGTTTGACCATTGATTCTCTTTGTAGGCTTGTTCTATCATCCGGTTTTCCAACCTTTTGTCGAAATTAGCCGGACAACGAGACACGAATTGGATTGGACTTGCGGGATCTGTCATGGTTTTGATAAGTTCCTCTGTAACCAGCTTACAATCCGCCACATATATTCCCTTTTCAAACCCTTTTTCCGTTATCTCTTGAAGATATTTTATGGCTATTTGGTTCCATTCAACATCTGACGTTGCACCATCAGTACTTCACTTACGATCGGTATACCCGTTTCCGTTGTGATTTGTCCTACTACTACCTGCTTACATTCAGGACGCCCGTCTTTATTATATCCTCGTTCTATTTTTATCAGTTCTTCTTTTTCAGCTTCTGTCAGATTCATCTTGTCAACGTCATACTCACCGTAAAATGATATAGTTGTTGTATCGCTATGGTATCGACTTGTCTTTATATTATTCATTGTTATCGTTGATAGTGCTGCTGTTTCGTATATACTCTTATGATCAGCTTCCCCTATGCGTTCTAGTGCTCTTCCGATATTTGAGGTGTTTATGTTCTTTAATTCAGCCTCTTCTCTAGCAGATATCCCATGTCTATGCCTTCCAACCGTTCCGGTATATGTGTCAACGGCGACCTCATATCTGTAAATGTGGATATGATAAATGCTTTCGCTAGACCCCGGGGCTGATTGCCCAGTGGTCTTTGTCCCATTTCGTGGCTTTGTTTATCATTTCCACGATTCCTATTTCGTTCATTATTTTATTTACCACTGCCATTACCAGCGGTAGTGTCTTTTTCTCTCCATGCCATTTTTCATTTCTAATTTCGCCATCTTTATCGCCTCCGTTGGTATAATACCATCGGTTATGACTTTTCGGTGATTTAATTTTTTTTATTTTTCTTCAACTGCTCAATGTGGGTAGAAACATTGCTGGGTGAAGGGATAACATCAGCAAAAGATGTTTTAATTAACGCGACAGAAGAAATGATAAAGCCGGAACTAGATAACGGAGCAAGCCCAGACAGTAAAAAAAAACATGTCCCACCTGTGGAAAGTCAATGAGTCTTTGGGATAAAACCCGCAGAATAACAATAACAACAATGTATGGCCCACTAACATTTGAGCGCCCCTATTGGTATTGCCGTAAATGTAAATATGGAGAGTGCCCTGACGATTCCGATTACGGGATTGACAGCCTGGATCATAGAATGACACGGACAGTAAAATTGGAGGCGGTTTACTTTGCACAAAATCAACTGTCATTCGACCGTGCAGCGGAAGTGATAAATCGAGTGTATAAAATAGCAATAAACCGGAAACCATCCGGAGATAGCAGAAGGCACCGGCACAAAGGTTTTTAAAAAAGATGAGGTGAAGGCTGAGCAACTACTGGCAAACATTCAAAATATTGAAGCAGATGAAAAAACCGCAGGTGCCGTATATGTCATGCCGGATGGTGCCGCAGTAAACACCCGTATAGAAGACGAAAACGGTTCCACTTGGCGTGAAAACAAAACGGTCATTGCTTTTTCAAGCAAAGACATAATAAAACGGAAAGATGAAGGTAATATTATTGTTCGCAAAGAAATCGCCCCGTTAATAGGCACGAGCGAGGAACTGAAAAAATTCGCATTGAGCGTCGCTGTGAATGCCGGATACGGACGGTATAATGAAACAGTCGTTATTGGCGACGGCGCTTCATGGATACGGAATATGGCGGCGGAAATCTTTCCGGATGCGGTTCAAATACTTGATTTGTACCATCTTAAAGAAAACATATATAAATTTGCGAAATACATACTAAATGATAATGTACAGATGGTTAAATGGGCAGAAACCGTCATAAGTAAAATTGAGGACTATTACGCTGTTGATGAGGCGCTTGCTATGATTCCGGACATAGAAAACCTACCTGATAACATTCCGAACTTAAGAGTCTATATCGAAAACAACCGCACAAAAATAAACTACCCTTTATATCGTTCCAAAGGCTACTTTGTAGGCAGCGGCGCTATTGAAAGCATACAAAAAACTATTGTACATCAACGCCTTAAACGCGCTGGCATGCGGTGGAGTGTTGATGGCGCTCAAGCGTTGCTTATTTTACGTGCCAAAGACGAGAGTGGGAGATGGGCCGATGTTGAAAATGAAGTGGCTTAACTATTAATTTTCACACCTGATACATGCCTGCCTTTATTATAATACGACTTTGCGGCGGTGTATAGATTCAATAAATAATTGTTGCACCCGTTGGAAAAGGGTGCAGCAATTTTTTGTTGTTACAAATATTACCATTAAAATAACTCCAAAAATAATGCCATTTTTACCTGTTTCAAAAATAGAGAAGCGAATTTTGAATGAAATTTTTAATATTATTTGTTAATAACTGTAAATACAGTTGCCATTAAGATGTAAATTATCTTTTTTATTACATGTTTAAATTTTATGTAATGAAAATTTGTACACAATCTGTATTAATCCGTCTCTAATTTATTATGGTAAAAAATGTTACAACAAAAAATTGCTGCACCCGTTGGAAAAAAAATAATTTGACAACATTAATCTGCTTATGTATAATCCCGAGTTTGACAGTTGAACGAGTAAAAAGCCCTCAAAAACTTGATAAAATCAAGGCTTAGAGGGCTTTTATAATAGAGTAAAAAAGTAACAATATTTTTCATTTTTTCGAAGCAATAAAAATTTTTTTCATTTGACTTAAAGTAGTAATTTGATAATCGGTACGAAAGGAAAATGCCTCGTGAAGCGCATCTGTAAAATCTGTACGTGTATAAGTGGGGATATATCCTCGCCATCAACTTTGTAAAAATTCATCCCCTTTAACCCATCGACGATTTGGTGACAGGTAAATTTTTCTTCGAGTCTTTTTTCCAATAGACGGTAAATCATAAGACTTATAAAGCATGTTGTAAAATGAGCCTTAATGCGGTCATCACGCTTAAGGTATACAGGTCTTGCCTTAAACTCACTTTTCATAATTCTGAAACATTCCTCAATCTCCCAACGCCTATGATTTATCTTGATAATAGCAGCCGGATCGTCCTCAAGGTTTGTGCAGACGCCATAAAATCCGTCAAATATTTCTTCCTGTTCTATTACTGCGGCATCTATGCTGTAAAGCTCCTTTTCGGCGACCTCACCGGTTGGGGTTACACTTTTTTGAAATAAATCTCCTGTAATCATTGGCATTAACCTTTTTTAGTTTTGTCGGGTTACTTTTAATTAGCTTTTCGGCACGTTCAATCTGTCCCGCCCTGATGCTTCTTTGATAGTTTCTATACTTAACGGAGTACGTCACAATCAGTTTCTGTTCCAACTCATCCTCTTTAATCCAACGTTCCTTGTAAAAAGTGGAATTTTTATGTTCATCTTCATTCAGCGTACTGATGTCATAGACTTTATTGCCGGTCGGCAAACGCCATCCCTTTGTATCCAAAGCCCATTCTTTGAGGTGTTTTTTTAGTTTTTTAATTGATTGCGTGGTTATAAAAGCACGTCCGCCTCTGTCGTTAAACTTTCTATTAGCGGCAGAGGAAAGTCCGGCGTCTGTACACACCACAAATTTAGAAACATCAAAATCCGACAGGATTTTTTCTTCCAACGGCCTTAAAGTTGTCTGCTCATTTGTGTTGCCTTCGTCTATTGTAAAGGCAAGGGGGATACCATCGCCATCTATAAACAAACCCATCTGCACTATCGGGTTCGGTCTGTGTTCCTTGGAATAACCGTATTGTTTCAGTCCCTCTTCATGTTCGGTTTCAAAAAAATAATTGGTGCAGTCGTAATAGAGCACACCCGTTTTTCTTTTGGTCAGATCGGTGCTGTTTTTATACAGCTCCGCTTGGATAAAATCCATTTCTTTGGCGATAATCCCAAGTCCTCGGTATATGTGTTGGATGTTGAAATTTGGCTTTTGTATAAATCTGTTTGACAATTCCAAAGTGGCGCGCTTTGAAGCCGGAAAGATTATTCTGCTGTACAGCAGTCTTGAAAGTATGGAATCAAGGTCAAATTCGAATTTATACCGGTTTTTTATTGCTTGGCAAATTTTATCTAAGCCAAGTTCATAATAAATTTTCTGTAGAAAGAGATAGCCGCCGTTAAAAAATACATCTCTGTCTTTACTTATTATTTTAGTAGGAGAATATTTTACAAGAATATCTCTTGACAGTTCCTTTTCCTGTTTAGTCAGCTCAGCAATATAAGCCTTTGCCCATTCAATGGGATCCTCTCCTTGGAGTTTCTTTTCCAACTCGATAATTGTGCCGAGATTCTCAATTACTTTTGAAGAACGTTTACCATTTTTATAAATGGATTTGGTTACATACAAGGATGTCGAATTTTTCGACTTTGATAATGTAAGCGTCATAAAGCACCTCTCAACACCTACATTTTAACATATTGTTACATATTGTGCAACAATATTCTTGAAATGAATTTTAAAAAGCCTTTAATTTAGGCTTTTATGATACTTTATTGTCAAGCATGTGTCAAACTCCCGGTAAAAAATGTTACAACAAAAAATTGCTGCACCCGTTGGAAAAAAAATCATTTGACAACATTAATCTGCTTATGTATAATGTTTTAGAATTCAAATTAAACATTATTATTTTTTGTAAGTTATTTGGAGAAGTACTCAAGTGGCTGAAGAGACTCCCCTGCTAAGGGAGTAGGTCGGCTAAAACCGGCGCGGGGGTTCAAATCCCCCCTTCTCCGTAAGGGATTCAAATGAAAAAACCTTGTATTTATAGGCTTTTAAGCTTATGAAACAAGGTTTTTTTATTTATTTTTTAATTAATGGGTACTGTTTGGGTACTATTATTAAATTCACGTTATTCTGATAATGCCTTTTCTAAATTCAAGTCAAGCCTTGAATAAAATCCATCCATCTTATTTGCAACTTGCTTTTCTTTAGATTTTATCATGTGGCTATAAATATTCAGAGTAACATTTTTATCGGCGTGTCCAAGTCTGCCACTTAGGGTTACAATGTCAACGCCTTCAGCAATTAATAAACTTGCGTTTGTGTGCCCTTATGGTATAATAACGCTAAGCCGATAAAACCCAGTAATATCAAGGGTTTATGCAAACAAGGAAGTATGTACGGCGGCGTAGTCTCGGCTACGCCGCCGTGCGTATTTCTACGCACTGATATGGTCTTTCTGCTTTTTCGCCGCGTGTTCGGCGGCTAAGGTTTTCAATTCTTCATCAGTTGGAATATCAATCACACCGACTGCGTTGTA
This sequence comes from Holotrichia oblita, assembly GCA_023690525.1. NCBI lineage: Eukaryota > Metazoa > Arthropoda > Insecta > Coleoptera > Scarabaeidae > Holotrichia > Holotrichia oblita. The sequence goes on from JALQSN010000164.1 coordinate 61,216, forward strand.
ATAAATGTCTATTTGTTGGGTGCGTTTGCCGTCAAGCTTTTCCGGCGCATGAACCTCAAGCCGCGAGATAAATTCGTTGAGGATAGTGGGGGTTAATTCTGTGATGTCGGTATACTTGCGGACATTGGCAAAAAATTGCTGAAAATCCGCCGTGACTTCCTCGCCTTTGGCAACGTCGGTTTCCATCCGAGCCACATCAATCTTCAATTGCCGCTGTTCGGCTTCGTAATCGTTCGACATGGCTTGAAATCGCTCATCTGAGAGTTTCCTAATCACGGTATCCTCGTAAATCCTTTTAAACAGCTTATCGATTTCACTAATCCTACGGTTTGCCTTGATGATTTCACGCTTCATTTCAGCAATTTCTCTGCGTCTATCCTCAAATGACTGTTCATATTTCAAACGCACAAAAGATGCTTCAAATTGTTGTATGTAGCGTAAAGCTCTCTGGATATGCTCAAGCACTATGCTTTTCAAGACTTCCTCTCGGATAAAGTGTGCCGAACACAGCCCCATCGCACTCTTGTAGTTAGCGCAGCGATAATGGTCCTGTTTGCCGTCATAGTTCTTGTAGGTGGCGAAATGTAGCTTCGCGCCACAATCCGCGCAGTAGACGATGCCTGAGAACAATCCTGCTTTACCGCTTTTGGTCAAGCGCCGTTTGTGTTTTGTCAGATCCTGTGCGCGTTCCCATTGGACTTTTTCGATAATCGCTGGGTGTGCGTCCTCAAAAATCGCCCAGTTTTCTTGTGGGTTCTTGTATGATTGTTTCTTTTTATAGCTTTTTTTGTAGTTTTTGAAATTGACCATACATCCTGTGTACTCCATACGGCTGAGGATTCCGTCAATCGTGGTATCGCGCCAGCAGTATGGGTCTATAGATGGTTTTCGCCGTGATTTCACGCCTATGCTTTGGAAATGCGCCGTCGGCGTCAGAACTTTTTCTTTCCAGAGAATCCGAGCTATCTGTGACGAGCCTTTTCTCGCAATGCAAAGGTCAAAGATTCGCTTCACAATTTTTCCCGCCTGCTCATCCACAATCCATTTTCCTTGTTCTGTGGGTCTTTGAGAAAACCGTAAGGCGGGATTGTGCAGAGATATTTGCCGGATTTACCTATTAGCGCCTTTGCATCGCGCACTTTCTTCGCTGTATCCCTTGCGTGAAACTCGTTAAAAAGGTTGACAATTGCGGTGAAATCGTTTGTTTGTGAACGGTTCTCTGAGTCCACATTATCCCGTATCACCACAAATCTCACATCGTTATCAGGGAAAACAATGTCCGTGTACATGCCGACTTGCAAGTAGTCCCGTCCAAGTCTTGACATGTCTTTGACTACAATTGCCCCGATTTTGCCCTCTTTTACCAAACTCATCATTTCTGTAAAACTTGGCCTATCCCAACGGGTTCCAGACCAGCCATCGTCAATAAAATGACGAATATTGAAGAAATGATTATGTTTTGCGTATTCTTCTAACATGGATTTTTGGTGTGAAATGCTATTACTCTCGCCTTCGTATCCGTCATCATTTGATAAACGGCTATATAAGGCAGTTATTTTGTCTGACTGCATATAATAAACTCCCTTCGTTACAGCCAGACACGGTATTCGTAGCAATAACAATATACCATGTCAGGCTGTTCAATTCAACGCGCCAAAACGATGTTTAGACTTATTCTGACAGATTTTTACCATCAGCGCATAATCGTGATATAATAGTCAGCAGACTGTGATTTGCATTCTTATCAAAATGTGATTTGATTACATATGTAGTGCTGCCGACGGTTTTAGAAAAGTCTAAGTCCGGTGGATGCTTTAAAAGTGGCAAAGGCTCCCGTCCAGTGCTAATCGGTAGTTTGCATTTGTTTGCATATTCTTTCCAGTTACTATCATACATGGGCTTCATCCCCTCGTTTTGTTCTGATTCGGCTAATTGCCTGCCTCGTTCCAGAGTGTTATAAATATTCAGTTTCTCAGGTGCTATTACTTGGCTGAAAAACTTCGAACAAATCTGATTATGTTCTTTTAATGCCTCATCTAATTTTCCGGTGTGTAAGTTGCCGAATTGGTGTGCCATCCGGCATAGCTGATTAAGATTATTGCCAATGAAATGGATTTCTTTCAAAAGCGCCCAGAACACATCACTTGGATTTTCTTTTGGCACACAGCCGTTAATCATATGTCGGATGTAAGTTGTTTTTGGCAGACTGGCTTTATCGGCGTGGTTGCAAAGACGCTCATACTCTTTTTCGGTGAGACGGATATGGAATGTTTTGGTGTGGGTTCGCATGGTTGATACCTCCGTTTTTTAAGGGTTGCAGGGAATCCCTGCCGAGTGTGTTTGTGGGTTGGGCACACAAACACGTTGCTTGCTGAATGAATGCATTTCTAAAGGTCGAGTTGTTACAAGGTCGATGCTACTTAACTGAAAATCTGTTTTACTGTGAGTTAATTGTACGTCGCTCGCCTGTTGTTGGTTCAGCTATCGCCCCGCTTCCGCCTAATATTTTACGCGAGGCTGTATTTGAGCAAACAAAAAAGCCACCGCGCACATAGCAAACCAGACGAGGCTCAGTATCTCTCGTCAGGGCTATGTAACGCAGTGGCATACACCGCAGGGCACTGAAGGAATGTCAACTCATATGGCTGACACTATCTGTTATATAGTTATCAAGGAAAGGTAAATCAGTTGTTAATCTACAAGGATAACCTACAGGGTTACTTCCCTGTGAGGTAATTATATAGAAGAAACGGACAGACCGTCAAGATTGAAACTTATTATTACGCCCCGAATAACACTATTTTATTCATTTTTCGTTCGACGGAATTTGACAAACTGTAATTTTAACACATTCGTAAAAATTTCAACCTCTTGAAATTTTCGATTATTTGAAGTATAATATTGTTGGGGCATTGTGTAATAATATAGGCGGTGTAAGCTTATGGAGTATCTGACGATGAAAGAAGCCGGGAAAAAATGGGGCGTTACGGATAGAATGGTAACGTATTACTGTACTTCCGGCAAGATAAAGAGTGCTGTCAAAAAGGGCGGCATATGGCTTATTCCATTCGATGCCGAAAAACCTACGGATGGCAGAGTGACAAACGGCAGAAAATCCCAAAAGAAAAGCAGTAACGGTAATAACTGATTTCAAAGAAGAGCTTGAAGGGGAAAGATAAAACAGTGACATAAAGCCGCCAAGATAATGCTTGCAAGAGCCGAGGAAGCGAATAACAAAAAGGCTCTTAACGGTGATCTGCGAGACAAATTCAGTAATATTTATCATATTTTTTGGGTATACTTGTGATAAAAACTATAGGAGATGCCGATATGATAAATAAATCTTATTTTTTTAGAGATGTCAAAGATATAGATGAACTTAAGTGCAAAACTAATGCGGCAAGTACTAACAGCGAAAGAATGTCAAAATTTTATGTGCGAGAACAAGTATCTTTATCAGATGAAGAGTTTAAGGAGTTTGTAAGCAATTTTAAGCGTACTTATGAATTTATTACTCCACACAGAGTGTTTTTAGACATGAATGATAACTACGAATATGTATGCCTTGAAATAACATCCGATGACAGCGATTTTAATATCTTGGTAAATACATCTGGACACTCCTACGCAAGGAATGTTGCGATAAAAGAGAAGCACAATTAAGGAGAGAAAAAAATGCGTTATGAATATATAGATATATTTGCTGGTTGCGGAGGACTATCACTAGGACTTTACAATTCCGGTTGGAAAGGTCTTTTCGCTGTGGAAAAAAATTCAGACGCGTTTGCAACCTTAAAACACAATATGATAGATAATAAGAATCACTTTTCATGGGTGAATTGGCTTTCAATGGGAAGTCATGACATAAACGAACTTATCGGAAATAATAAAGAAGAGTTAAAAACATTGTGTGGAAAAGTTCCATTAGTTGTTGGAGGACCTCCTTGTCAAGGTTTCTCAATGGCAGGACAGAGAAATAAAAATGATGAGCGCAATCAATTGGTAAACTCTTACATAGAATTTGTTAATATAGTTAAGCCAAACACTGTTTTTTTTGAAAACGTACATGGAATTACAGTTGGTTTTCTTGACGAAAACAAGAAAAAGACAGAGCCTGCTTCATTGTATATTATCAATAAGCTTAAAGAAATGGGATATAATGTTAAGCACAAAATAATTGATATGTATAATTATGGCGTTCCACAAAAAAGAAAGCGTTTTATCCTGATTGGTAGCTTGGATAAAGATCCTAATATATTTTTTAAAGCTTTAGAAAGAAATAAACCAAGCTTTTTAAAGAAGAAGAATTTGCCTATGACAAATTCCGTATCCGATGCAATCGGTGATTTGCTTGCAGAAAACAAACAAATACCGTGTCCTGATAGTAAAGGATTTAAATCTGGTACATATGGTCAAATGAATACAGCATATCAAACATATATGAGGTTGGGAATAGACAAAAATGATAATCCAGACAGCCACCGTTTTGCAAAGCATCAAAAAAATACAATAGAGTTATTTAAGAAAATGCAAAAAGAGTGCGATAAAGGAAAACGACTTTCAGCAAAAAATACAAATTTAGAGGGATTCAAGCGCAGAGGTATTACAATATTGGTTGCGAACCAACCTTGCAATACGATAACCTCACATCCGGACGACAGTTTGCATTATTCAGAACCAAGAATAATGTCTGTGCGTGAATGTGCAAGAATACAATCTTTTCCAGATTGGTATGAGTTTAAGGGCAAATATACAACTGGTGGAATTTTAAGAAAAATCGATATACCGCGCTACACACAAGTAGGAAACGCCATCCCACCGCTTTTTGCAGAACAGGTTGGTCTTGCGTTAAAGGAGTTAATCGCAAATGAAAAAGATGGACAACCTTAAATTTAGAATTAGCACAGGGCTTAAAAATATTATTGGCAGGGAACTTATTACAGATAAGTTTATTGCTATTTTTGAGCTTGTAAAAAACTCCTACGATGTAGGAGCAAATAGAGTAGATATAACATTTGATAATATCTACTCATATGACGGAACGATTACCATTTCTGACAATGGCTGCGGTATGGATGAAGATGATATAATTAATAAATGGTTGTTTGTAGCATACTCCGAGAAAAGTAGTAAAAGAAGCGGTACGTATAGAGATGAATATACAAAAAGAGCGTATGCCGGAGCAAAGGGTATAGGCAGATTTTCTTGTGATAGATTAGGGAGCAAGCTTGATTTATACAGTCGAAAAGTGGCTACTCAACAGGTTAATCTATTAAGCGTTGATTGGAATAAGTTTGAGGAAGACGCACAAGAGGAGTTCGTAGATATTCCTGTTAATCATCAATATGTAGAATCGTTACCAAGTAAAGAAGAATCGGGAACATCTGTTGTCGTCAGAGAATTAAGAGAAGCTTGGGATAGAGTCTCTTTGCTTGATTTAAAAAAATCATTGGCAAAATTGGTGAATCCATATGAGGATAAAAACAACTCATTTAGTATTTATATTTTTTGCGAAGATGAAAAAAATAAAGATGAGAAGTTGCCATATAAAGACCGTGTAAATGGGAGAATTGATAATTATATTTTTGAAACCTTAAATTTAAAAACAACTCAAATTTCAGTAACGATTTCTGAAACAGGCGATACAATAACAACGAAAATGTTTGATAGAGACACTTTTTTGTTTGAACTAACGCAGGAAAGTAAATATATTTCAATAAAAAATGTAAACATTGAATTGTTTTATTTAAACAGAGCAGCTAAATATAGCTTTACAAAATTAATGGGAATGCAACCTGTTAAATTTGGTTCTATTTTTATTTATAAAAATGGATTTAGAGTAATGCCGTATGGAGAGCCAGGCGCTGATACTTTTGAAATAGATAGAAGAAAACAACAGGGTTATAATAGGTTTCTCGGAACAAGAGATTTGATGGGTAGAGTAGTTATCCTGGGCGATAATCCTGATTTCGTTGAAACATCAAGTAGGGCCGGAGGATTTATTAGCACTAAGGCTTTTGAAGAGTTAAGTAATTTTTATATGGATTTTGCTCACAAACCGCTTGAAAAATATGTAGTAGAGCTTATTGATTGGGGAGATGTAGGCAAAAATGGTGAAGCAGAAATTACTCCCGAAAGCATTAAAAATGATATTATTAAATACATAACGAGTTACGAAAGAAAAGGGGCTGTGATAACATTAGACATAAATCCGGATTTAGTTGATATTGTTGACGAACGTAAAAATAAACAAAATGAATCAGATATCGATACATTGAAATCTGTTGCGCGACAATATAAAGATGCAGAATTAGATAAATTGGCACATAAAGTAGAACTCGAAAATCAGCAGCTAAAAAGAGAACGGCAAGCATTGGCAAGTCATGCTGAAAAAGTTTCAGAAACGCTTGAAAACAAAAATGCTGAACTTCAAGCAACAAAAAAGCAGGCTTTATTTTTAAGAGGAATTGCTAACCCTCGAATTGAAAATGCAACAACAGCGTTACATTCGATAAATACTTATGCACAAAGCATCAAAAAAAATATTGATAAAGTGATACACGAAATTAACAAATCGGCAGACCAAAGCTTGAAAGAGAAAATAAGTAGTAATCTTTTTGATATAATAAAAGCAACACAAAAAATAAATGGAACATTTACAATTGCCTTAAAAGCAGATTATGATATGAGCTATCAAACAATAAATATGAATGTATATGATTTCATTAACCAATTTGTAAATGATGCTTTTATGACAAAAACTGGAAACTTTATTGATGTAAAAATCAGTGCACCGGTAGGAAATGTAGAAGCTAACATTAACCCAACAGAGTTTGGCATTGTGATTGAGAACATTATTTACAATTCATTCAAAGCACGTGCAAAAAATCTAAATATATCCATACTTGAATCTAACAGTTGCGTTGAAATTATTTTTACCGATGATGGGGTAGGTCTTAATAAATCAATATCTGATCCTGAAAGAATATTTGAGTTAGGATTCACTACAACCGAAGGGTCAGGGGTTGGATTAGCGCATTCAAAAAAAATTGTTGCTGATATGGGTGGAGAAATTAGCTTAAACACTAAACTATCTAAAGGCTTTGAATTGAAAGTGAGGATAAAAAAATGAATACAAATTTCAATATTTTTTGGTTTGAGGATAATGATGAATGGTACGAAGTCACCAAAAATACGCTTGGTGAATATTTAGAAAACCTCAATTTTAAGCCTTGTTTTGTACGATTAAAGTCAGCTGACAGCGTTCAGATTGAATTACATAAAGATACAAATTTCGATTTAATTCTTGCTGATTTAAACCTTTTAGATAAAACTATGGGTAATACAGCTATTTTGGAAATACGCAAACTCCATATTCTGGCAGATGTTTTGTTTTATTCTAACAACGGTATTTCGGGACTTAAAAATGCTATGAAGTCTGAAGTCTTAGAAGGTGTTTATTTAAGCGTTAGGGATGAACCTCTTTTCCAGCAAAAACTTGAAATGCTAGTCAATAAAATTGTAAAACGCTCAGAGGATATAATAAATATTCGTGGTATGTTGATGGATAACGTAAGCGAGTTTGATGTTAAATTAAAAGAAGCCGTACAAAAATATTTAAGCATTGTTGATGACCAAGAAAAAATCGATACCCTTAACAAATATGCTTTTGATGTCGTTGTCAAACAAGTTGAGGGTAATAAAGATAAAAGCGAAAAGTTACTCAAGTCTGAAAAAGGGTTTATTCTTACCGCTCTCGAAGATGAATATTTAATTGATTCAAACAAGCTTTCAAGGATTGTGAATAAAATATTTAATACTGAATATACCAAGATCACTTGTATGAAAAATTTTTATAACGACTATGTAAATGAAATACTTAAAGAGCGAAATAACCTTGCTCACGCAAAAAAAGAATTAGAATCTGAAGGAGCATTTTATTTTGAGGATAAGATAGGGAATAAAATCACTTATGATTCAACTAAATGTTCTGAAATTAGGGCTAATATTAACAAATATAATAAATTGATTTCTGAAATAATAGATTTCATAAATTAGAGAGTGATTTTGTGCAATTTAGGTTCGCGAAATTGAAATCCCCGCCGCAGATTGGCCGGGATTTTTAACATAAGAGTAGTCAAAAGTATTTGCTACAATACCGTGTTCTGACTGTGGATTCAACATTTTAGGTGATGCTTCCTTATTCGGCTAATCCCAAGGGTTTGCAGGTTTAGCGTTATTCTTATCCACTCTTATTCCAATCAAAATCGGGGCTGATTTTTCAACTTCAAATATCGGACGTTAAATTAACGCTAAAATTTTGCCCCACCCAAAGGAGGAACCATTATGGGCAAAGTTTTAGCAATAACGAACAGAAAAGGAGGATGCGGTAAAAGTTTTACAACAGCAAGTCTCGGAGTCGGGCTTGCTCGTCAAGGCAAAAAGGTACTGTGTATCGACGCAGACAATCAACATTCCCTGACCGTCAGTTTGGGTATCGCAGAGCCGGACAATCTCGCAGTCACACTCGCTACGGTAATTGCGGACATCATCGCGAAAAAGGACATCAACCCGACGGAGGGTATCATTCATCACGCGGAGGGTATCGACCTATTACCGGCGAACAACGGCTTGACAGGTATCGAACTCACACTTGCGCCGCTTATGGGGCGAGAAATAATCCTACGAAAGTACATCAATAAGGTAAAGCCACTATATGATTTTTTGCTGATTGACACCGCGCCCACGCTTGATGTACTGACCGTGAACGCACTCGCGGCGGCAGATAGCGTAATAATCCCCGTAACGCCAAAATATCTTGACGCAAAAGGTCTTGAGCTTCTTCTAAGAACCTGTTATATGTCTTATTTTACCAATTGAATTGGTAATGATTTAACGTCTATTAAGTAATAACCTAATAAAAGCAACCATCACCATTTGGAGGATGTTTAGCGACACGTGTAATTGGTAATAATCTCCAATATAAAAAAAGGAGAGATTACAATGACACGATTAAGCAAAGAAAAATTAGAACTGGCGAAAGCCATCAGCAGCGAGTGCAAGACACCGGCAGATGTAACATCATTATTAAAAGAATTATTCGGCGGTGCGTTGGAGCAAATGCTGGAAGCCGAGATAGAAGAACATTTGGGATATGAAAAACACAGCGCAAAAGGAGATAACACAGGCAACAGCCGAAATGGATTTAACAAAAAAACCTTGCAATCCGAATGGGGAGAAGTAGAATTATCAACTCCTCGCGACAGAAACGGAACATTTCAACCAAAACTCATCAAAAACCGACAAACTCGGACAGATGATTTAGAAACCCGTGTATTGGCGATGTATGGAAAAGGAATGAGTACGCGAGAAATAGAAGAATATATCAAAGACATCTATGGATCGGAAGTATCACCAAGTTTAGTAAGTAAAATCACAGACAAAATCATGCCGGAAGTACGTGAATGGCAGAGTCGTCCATTAGACGATGTATACCGGTTGTGATTTTTGACGGGGTATGGTTCAAAGGAAGAACAGAGGGTAAAGTTACGAAGAAATGCGTATATTCAGTACTTGGAATAACGGTTGAGGGCAAGAAAGACATTTTAGGTATATGGGTAGCCGAAAGTGAAAGCGCAAGTTTTTGGGTAAGTGTTTTTAACGATTTGAAAAATCGTGGGGTAAAGGACATTTTAATTGCCTGCCACGACAACCTGACAGGCTTCTCAAAGGCTTTGGAAACAGCATACCCTCGAACGGAAAACCAACTTTGTATTGTTCATCAGATTCGCAACTCATTAGCATTTGTTAATTACAAAGACCGCAAAGCAGTAGCGGCAGATTTAAAATTGATATATACTGCAGCAAATATTGATGAAGCAGAGTATCAATTAGAGGTTTTTAGGGAAAAATATGACAAGAAGTATCCTTATATTATAAAATCTTGGGATGAAAACTGGGTTGAACTGTCTGTATTCTTCAAATACCCGGATGCCGTCAGAAGGTTGATTTATACAACTAACCCTGTGGAAGGCTTCCACAGAATGCTTCGCAAATACACAAAAACTAAAACAGTATTTCCTACTGACGATTCTTTGATTAAGTCGATTTATATGTCAATTCAAGAAATCAACAAGAAGTGGACAACGTCAGTTATAGGTTGGACAGAAATTTGGGGACAGTTTACTATCTTCTTTGAGGACAGACTTCGCGGAGTTAGAATTGCTTAAAATCCGAAAACCTTGGGGCTCTGCCCCAAACCCCGAGGTTTTTCCGCTTCGGGCATTACCGGTAAATGGAAAAGCGACAAGTCTTTTAACTTATCGCCTTTACCGTATAAAGCCACGGCAAGCGTCGGGTCGCACCTCTGCGTTGCCCTGCTTTATGCCGTAATAAAATTGTTGACATAAACATGTGAGATTAAACCAATTACACAGATAGAAAAACATTCCCACCATTTGTAAAAGAGTGGATAAGTAGCGTTCGCAGTTTTTCCAAAGGCGACGATATTTTTCCAGCCATGCAAAGGTTCTTTCTACTACCCAACGTTTCGGAATGACTGCAAAGGTATGAAGTTCATTCCGTTTAGCAACTTCAACAAGAGCACCAATTATTTCATTAACGGCATTTGCAAATTTTTCTCCGGTATATCCTCCATCTACCAAAACTTTTATGGTTCTGACCAAATGAGGCGCATGGACTTCAAACATTTCCAATGCACCAGTCCGATCTGTTACGTTTGCGGTAGTCACATGGAGTGTATGCGGTAGTCCATTACTATCTACACCGATATGGAGTTTTATGCCGGAAGTTTTTTTCCGGCATCGTATCCCTTTTTTTCAGGAAGATCTGTGTTTTTTATGCTTTTTGAATCGACTATCAACATTGATGTTGCTGCTTCTCTGCCTTTATCGGTTCTCTCATATTCGACTAAGGCTTGCATGGTTTCTTCAAATAGTGATTTACCGGACGCATTTTCCTTACTCCACATTTGAAAGTAGTGATATACTCTTTCCCACTTTGGAAAATCATGCGGTAACCCTCGCCATGTGCAGCCCTCTTTGACGATGTAGAGTATTGCACAGAAGATTTCATACAAATCGCATTTTCTCGGGCATGTTATTTTTCGAAATGTCTCAAGCATCGGCCTAATGATTTCAAACTGTTCTCTTGTTATGTCACTTGGATAGGTTTTTCTCATTTTTTTTACACTCACTTTGCTTTTTTGACATGATTATACATCATTTCATTTGGAAATAAAAGACATATAACAGGTTCTAAACAGCATATCGGAAATGCGCGAGTTTATCAATCCAAATCTTGATATTTGCGGTATACTTTTGACAATGGTAGATAAGCGGACGAACTTCACCAAAGAAGTTATCAGCATGATTGAAAAAGCGTATGGCGAAGAAATCCGTATTTTCAACGACCACGTTCCTCAATCTGTACGCGCCGCCGAAACGAGCGCGACAGGAAAATCCATTTTCACGCATGACCCTCACGGCAAAGTCGCGGCGGCTTACGACGCGCTGGCAAAAGGGGTGCTTGAAATTGCCTAAAACAAGTACATTTGGAAGCCTTGCCCTCAAAAGCAGCAAGGAAATATTCAAAAGCACCACGGCAATGGCGAACGGCGAGTGCGTTATTGAAATCGCACTCACCGAACTCCATCCCCCGGAGTTTCATCCGTTCCAAGTAAACGACGACCTTTCTATGACCCGCCTTGTAAAAGCATCATCAAGCAATACGGTGTTCGCGAGCCGGGTCTTGCGCGTCCGCGAGAGGACGGAGGATACGAACTGATAGCTGGAAACCGTCGAAAACGCGCTTGTGACCTTGCCGGACTCACGACTATGCCGGTGATCGTCCGTGACCTCGACAACGACAGCGCGGCTATTGCGATGGTCGATTCCAACCTCGAACAGCGCGAAAAGCTGTTACTCAGCGAAAAAGCGTGGGCGTACCGCATAAAGCTCGAAGCATTGAACCATAACGGCGTTAAGAGTGATATGCTCTCATATGAGGTTTTGGTAGAGCAGACCGGCGAAAGCAAAAATCAGATTTACCGTATCGTGCGTCTGACCGAACTCGTCTGCGATTTGCTCGACAAGGTTGACACGAAACAGCTTGCGTTCAATCCCGCCGTGGAACTGTCCTATTTCTCGCAAAAAGAACAGATGATTGTCGCCGAAGCGATGGAGCGGCATGAGGTAAAACCGTCGCTCTCTCAATCGGTACGGCTCAAAAAGATGATGCAATCCGGGGAACTGACCGCCGACGTGATTGACACGATACTCGCGGAGGAAAAGAAGCCGCCGAAAGGCGAACAAACGGGAACCGCCCGATACCGACGCTTTTTCCCGCCTAATTATTCGCCGAAGCAGATTGACGCGGTTATCGTCAAACTGTTGACGAATTGGAAAGCGGGGTCGGAAGCATGAATTATTCAAAAGAAGCAATGACAGCTTTAGCGGATTATATCAGAGCGTTCGACAAATGCGCGAATGAGCCGGACGAAACATACGGAGCCGCGTTTATCGCAATGGAACCCATACGAGAACGGTTAAAGCAATTTTTCACAGGACAGGAGTATGAAGCGATTATCATAAACTTAGACGAAATTAGAAATGTATTAGGCGACGCGGGGGTGTCGTTTGAGTAGTGGCGTAATAAGTCAGAAATGAGAGCCGCGCTTTCCCATCAAAAACGGGAGTGTGCGGCTCTTTTGTTTTACGCGAAACGCATACTTATCTTTCAAAACACCACGAAACGAGCTATAATATAGATATTGGGGGCATTATATGAACGATAAAGAACTCCACAGCAAGGTAACTGCCGCAATGTATACGCTTATCCGGGATAGAGGCGTCGCCGCGCCTGTCGATGTACTTATGGCGGTCGGTGTGCTGTCGAAAACCGATTATGAAAACTGGCGTTTTGGGCGCGTTGATTATCTCGAAAGAGTATGTAAAATCAACCTGAAAAAGCTGTCGGATATTAACCGCGCAATCAGAGCTTACGCCGGAAAGCACAACCTCAAACCGTCATGGACGGATTACCGTAAATGGGGCAAAGGTGAAAACACTCGCCTGCGCTTTTCCAAAAGCGGTGACGAGCAGATTGAGCGGCTATATGCTACGCATTACGTCAGCCAGTCAAAGGCAGATCAAGCCGCCAATCGCAAGTCGCAAAAGGAATCCGACGATAAGGGATAACCATATAATTCAATAAAACGAATCAGACGAGCCGCGCTCTCCCACCACAAAACGGGAGGGCGCGGCTCTTTTGTTTTGCCGCAAATAAAAGGAGGTACGTTAAAATGACGCAATTCACAAGGATACATGACCGTTTCGAGTACCATTTGGAAGATTTAGATTGTTCTTGCTGTTTATATAAAAAACGGAAAAGCAAGCATCAAAATAACGGCTGCGAGCATGGGGTATGCCCTTTTGAGGATATACGGAACGACGCTATCGCTCATGGGAGAATCAAGCGGAAACGGGGGCATTTTAAGTGCCGGGGGTGAGCCGTGAGCAGATAGAACGGGCGCGAGCCGTGCCGATACTCGATTATGTTCTCTCCCATGAGCCTAACAACGTCAAGCGTGTCGGTAACGAATACCGATTGAAAGACCACAGTATCACCATGAGCAACGGCAAGTGGCATTGGCAATCCCACGGATTCGGCGGCGCGACGGCGACCGCGCTCAATTATCTTATAAAGGTGCGTAATTTCAGCTTTGTGGACGCGGTGCGGCACTTGGCGGGCGACGATGTTAGGAACTACGACATACCACAGAAGTCTAAGCCGCCGCCTGAACGCAAGTTTTTTCGCTCCCTCCGCGAAACCGTGACAATGATCGTGTTATCGAATATTTGTATACCCGTGGAATCGAAAAGCCGCTGATACTCGACTGTATCAAAAGCGGTTCACTTTATGAGCGCGCGCATTACCACAACTGTGTATTTGTCGGGCGCGATGACAACGGAAAGGCGCGGTTCGCCGCTCTGCGCGGTACAAGAGGTAATTTCAAACGCGACGCGGACGGTTCGGACAAGTGCTTCGGCTTCGCCCTGCCGCCCAAAGACCCGAACTGCGATACCGTCGCGGTTTTCGAGGCTCCTATCGACTGTCTATCCCATCAAACGATGTGTGAGAAAGGCTTGATAGAGCCGTTCGACGGATGGCGGCTCTCCCTCGGTGGTACGGCGCTCGTTGCGCTGACAAACTTTCTCGACCGGCACGGCGAGGTCAAAAACTGCATCGTCTGTACAGACAACGACGAAGAGGGTAACGAAGCGGCGGCGAAAATTGTGGAGCTGCCCGGTATCACTGTAACGCGCTCCCCTCCCATGCAGGGCAAGGACTGGAACGAAACACTATTATCAATCGGAAATGAGGTGAATCTATTGGAAGATAAACGCAAGGACATTCTGTTTCTAAGTGAACCATTTACTTATCCTGAAAAGTTCCGTATTAAGGACGGCGACGGCGTAAAAGTGACATTTGCTTATGACGGCGAGGTGAATGTACAAAAGTGTCGCTTTATAGACGAAACGCATCTTACCTTCGGCAGCAATACCTATCATATCAGCGAGCTTGCCGAAAGGTTGAAAAAGAACGGCAACACGATTGAACCGATACCCGACCAAAAACCCATGTTGAACATTCTCGCCGCCAGATACGGCGAACCCTTGCAGGACGTTGAAATCCCAATGACTGACGCAGCAATCCGAAAGCTCGTCGGCGGGAAGTACACCACAGAGGAAGTTCGCGGCAATCATATTCTGCTGCGCGGCAAGGAGGGTGCGGCGGTTTGTAAAAAGCGAGGACGGCGTTCTCACGACCGTTCATCCGTATTGGGCGCAGACGTTAAAACGAGAGTTGGGTACAATCGACAAGCCACCCGCACAGGACGAAAAAAAGCCGTCGCTTCTCGGAAAACTGGAAAGCGGGAAAGAAAAAGCGGCAGAGCAGAAAGCCGCGAACGCTCCCGGCGACAGTCCGAAAAAACACGCTGCGGAATTGGGGTGATGAATCATGCAGGAACAAGTAAACGAAAAGACGGTTGCGCTCTCCGTCAAGGGTGCTAAAATCACGGGGCGGCTGCTCGCAAAGGCGATGCAGGCGTTTCTTAAAAAGGCGCGGGCTTCCCCCAAAGCGAAACACGGCATACAGAGTATCAAGTCGCTTACCAAACAGGGCGCTTCGCTCTCGAATATCGAAATTACCGACAACAATATCGGCAGTTTCAAGAAAACGGCGCGTAAGTACAATGTTGACTTCGCTCTCAAACGTGATGATTCGGGAACGCCGCCTAAGTGGGTTGTGTTCTTTAAGGCAAAGGACACAGACGCGCTGACGGCGGCGTTTAACGAGTTTTACAAGTCCACCTTGAAAACGAAAGACCGCAAGCCGTCCATGCTTGCCAAGCTCAACAAATTCAAGGAGCTTGCGAAATCGCTTGCCGCGCCCGTCAAGAATAGGAACCGGGAATGTTTTTCTATCTGTGTAAATGGTTTAATCTCTTATGTTTATGTCAACAATCTTATTACGGCAAAAACAGGGCAACGCAGAGGTGCGACCCGACGCTTGCCGTGGCTTTATACGGTAAAGGCGATAAGTCAAAAGGCTTGTCGCCTTTACATTTACCGGTAATGCCCGAAGCGGATAAACCTCGGGGTATGGGGCAGAGCCCCATTGTTTTCAGATTTTAAGCAATTCTAACCCCGCGAAGTCTGTCCTCAAAAAAGATAGTAAACTGTCCCCAAATTTCTGTCCAACCTACAACTGACATTGTCCACTTTTTGTTGATTTCTTGAATCGACATATAAATCGACTTAACCAAAGAATCGTCAGTAGGAAACACTGTTTTAGTTTTTGTGTATTTGCGAAGCATTCTGTGGAAACCTTCCACAGGGTTGGTTGTATAAATCAACCTTCTGACAGCATCCGGTACTTGAAGAATACAGACAGTTCAACCCAGTTTTCATCCCAAGATTTTATAATATAAGGATACCTTTTGTCATATTTTTCCCTAAAAACCTCTAATTGATACTCTGCATCATCAATATTTGCTGCGGTATATATCAATTTCAAATCTGCCGCTACTGCTTTGCGGTCTTTGTAATTAACAAATGCTAATGAGTTGCGAATCTGATGAACAATACAAAGTTGGTTTTCCGTTCGAGGGTATGCTGTTTCCAAAGCCTTTGAGAAGCCTGTCAGGTTGTCGTGGCAGGCAATTAAAATGTCCTTTACCCCACGATTTTTCAAATCGTTAAAAACACTTACCCAAAAACTTGCGCTTTCACTTTCGGCTACCCATATACCTAAAATGTCTTTCTTGCCCTCAACCGTTATTCCAAGTACTGAATATACGCATTTCTTCGTAACTTTACCCTCTGTTCTTCCTTTGAACCATACCCCGTCAAAAAACACAACCGGGTATACATCGTCTAATGGACGACTCTGCCATTCACGCACTTCCGGCATAATTTTGTCTGTGATTTTGCTTACTAGACTTGGTGATACTTCTGCTCCGTAGATGTCTTTAATATATTCTTCTATTTCCCGCGTACTCATTCCTTTTTCCATACATCGCCAACACGCGGGTTTCTAAATCTTCTGTCCTTGTTTGGCGGTTTTTGATGAGTTTTGGTTGAAATGTTCCGTTTCTATCGCGAGGAGTTGATAATTCTACTTCGCCCCATTCGGATTGTAATGTTTTTTTGTTAAATCCGTTTCGGCTGTTGCCTGTGTTATCTCCTTTTGCGCTGTGTTTTTCATATCCCAAATGCTCTTCTATCTCGGCTTCTAGCATTTGTTCCAACGCACCACCGAACAATTCTTTCAATAATGATGTTACATCTGCCGGTGTTTTGCACTCGTTGCTGATGGCTTTCGCCAGTTCCAGTTTTTCTTTGCTTAATCGTGTCATTGTAATCTCTCCTATTTTTTATATTGGAGATTATTACCAATTACACGTGTCGTTAAACATCCTCTAGGAACCGGGGGGAGCGTGAAATATGACGATACCCACGGACAAAATCAAGCGATATATTCTCCCGAACCTGCCCTATGTTTTCCTCTTTTGGTTCTTTGACAAATGCGGCGAAGCATACCGCATATCACAAGGCTCTGACACTTTGAAAAAGCTGATCGGTGCGGTGGTTAATCTGAACGTCACACTCTCCAGACCGCTGCCGTCGTTTGACCTGTTCGACATTTCTGTCGGGTTTGTCAGCGCGACGGCGGTTTTTTGCATCGTGTTGTATAAGAAGATAAACACGAAAAAGTGGCGCAAAGATATTGAGTACGGCTCGGCGCGATGGGGCAATAAAAAGGATATTGAGCCATACGTTGACCCAAAACCGGAAAACAATGTCATTTTGACTGCCACGGAAAGCCTTATGCTCAACGGCAGACCGAAGAATCCGAAGTACGCGCGGAACAAGAATATCCTTATCGTCGGCGGTTCCGGTTCAGGCAAAACCCGCTTTTGGCTGAAGCCGAACCTCATGCAAATGCACTCGTCCTATTGCGTAACCGACCCGAAAGGCACGATTTTGGTAGAATGTGGTAAACTCTTGCAAAACAACGGGTACGCAATAAAAGTGTTGAACACGATTGACTTCAAAAAAAGTATGCACTATAACCCGTTCGTCTATATCCGTTCGGAAAAAGACATTTTGAAGTTTACCACAGCACTCATAGCCAATACAAAGGGCGAGGACACGAAAGGCGGTGAGGATTTTTGGGTCAAGGCTGAAACGCTCTTATACTGCGCTTTAATCGGGTATATCCACTATGAAGCGCCCGAAGAAGAACAGAACATGAACTCGCTTGTTGAAATGATTAACGCTATGGAAGTCCACGAAGAAGATGAGTCATTCAAAAACGCGGTAGATTATATGTTTGACGAGTTAGAAGAAAAAGACCCGCAGCACTTCGCTGTCCGTCAGTATAAAAAATATAAACTGGCGGCGGGTAAAACTGTTAAATCAATCCTTATTTCCTGCGGCGCAAGGCTCGCGCCCTTTGATATTAAAGAGCTTCGCGAGGTTATGAGCTACGACGAAATGGAGCTTGATACACTCGGCGACCGCAAGACCGCGTTGTTTATCATTATTAGCGATACCGACGATTCATTTTCTTTCATAGCCGCCATGATGTACTCACAACTCTTTAATCTGCTCTGTGATAAAGCAGATAACGAGTACGGCGGGCGGCTTCCCGTCCATGTAAGGTGCTTGCTCGATGAGTTTGCGAATGTTAATATAGCATAAACACATAAAAATTTCCTACTCCATATCCCCAACAAAATTGTAATGTATAACAATCTCCCTCGGTTCACTTGCTGATACTGTGATATGGTCTATCAATTCAACAACTGTTTGACGGTCAAGTTCCGTTATATTAGCGTGTTTTTTCATAAGTGCAATATAAGTTTCAACATCATTCTGCACTTGGTTTTGTTGTTCAATTGATGCTGTAAGAATTTGCACCTTTTGAGTAAGTTCTAGCTTTTCAGCTTCATACTTATGTGCTAAGTCGTTGAATAGTTCAGCCGATAACCCGCCTAAAACTGATTTTTCAAAAACAGCCTGTATGAGTTTGTCTAGTTCTGCAAGTCGTTTATTTACGGTTTTTAAGGCTTGTTTTTCTGTATCGGCTTGTGTTTTACGTTCGACTGATTTTAGCTTGTAAAAGCGTTCTCGGATAGCGTTTTCATCTTCAAGCACTTTGCCCGCATTTTCGTGTATATTCCCAATCACTATTTTTGTTAAATCTTTTAGTGAGATATAGTGAGAATTACAAGCGGTTTCGCCCTGTGTCATGAAAGAGCGACTGTTATAATTATCATACCTTTTCTTTTCGCCTGATTTCAGCGTATGATATGAATGATTATGCCGCATTTTATAACCGCAATCAGGACAAACAAGAATTCCGGTAAATGGCATTATTTCACTTTCTTTTGTCCGTCTTACACGTCCAACCCACATTGAGCAGTTGAAGAAAAATAAAAAAAAATTAAATCACCGAAAAGTCATAACCGATGGTATTATACCAACGGAGGCGATAAAGATGGCGAAATTAGAAATGAAAAATGGCATGGAGAGAAAAAAGACACTACCACTGGTAATGGCAGTGGTAAATAAAATAATGAACGAAATAGGAATCGTGGAAATGATAAACAAAGCCACGAAATGGGACAAAGACCACTGGGCAATCAGCCCCGGGGGTCTAGCGAAAGCATTTATCATATCCACATTTACAGATATGAGGGCGCCGTTGACACATATACCGGAACGGTTGGAAGGCATAGACATGGGATATCTGCTAGGAGAAGAGGCTGAATTAAAGAACATAAACACCTCAAATATCGGAAGAGCACTAGTATTGCGCAACGTAAATAAATCGACTACATGTGACAAAAACTTCAAATAATGGTATATTTAATAGAAACATTGATTATAGGGAGAGAAGGAAATGCCGCAAAAGCAAGCGATGCAAATAACATTGAGCGAAACTGAACAAAAAATTTTGAAACAACTCAAAGTTGGCAGCCATAGTGCTCTACATTTAAAGAAACGATCAGAGATAATACTAATGGCAAATAGCGGTGAATCCAATAACAGTATAGAAAGAACGCTTGGTATAAGTGGTGAAACTATTACAAAATGGCGTAATCGATATGCAAGTATACATGAGGAATTACTTAAGATAGAGATGGAAACGCCTAAAAAATTACGTGCAGCAATAGAATCAGCATTATCTGATGCTCCACGACCTGGCAAGCCAAATACATTTACAGATGAGCAGATTGCATGCATTTTGGCTCTGGCATGTGAAAAACCGGAGAATTTGGGTCTTCCTTTTAGCCATTGGACACCGACCCTTTTACAAATAGAAGTAATGAACCGAGGCATAGTTGATTCGATTTCAGCAGTGCATATCGGTCGCTTTTTAAAAAGAAAGATCTAAAACCTCATTTAGTTAAGGGCTGGCTGAATCCTAAAATAGATAACATGGAAGATTTTGTAGAAAAGACTCAAGAAATCAGCAATTTATATATACAAGCAGCAGAATTGGAAGCCATAGGGATTCATGTTTATTCTACTGATGAAAAAACTGGTATTCAAGCGCGAGAACACAAAAATCCAAGCATCCAGATGGAAGAAGGCTACCCTGAAAAAATTGACCCCGAATATATACGGCACGGTACATCTGGAATTATTGCTTCACGTAATGTTGCTACTGGTGAAATAGTATCTCCTATGATACGTCCTACGCGCACAGAAGAAGATTTTGCCGAACATATTAAAAATGTTGTTGCGGCTAATCCTCTTGACCTTAATATTTTTGTTGTAGATAACCTAAATACACATAAATCAGAAACTCTTGTTCGCTTGATTGCTGAGTTAGAAGGAATTGATTCATCAACTCTTGGTATTAAAGATAAAAACGGTATTTTGAAAAATATGGCTTCAAGGGAGGCTTTTTTGGCTGACCCTTCTCATCAGATATATTTTGTGTATACCCCAAAACATTGTTCATGGCTTAACCAAATTGAATGTTGGTTTGGTATTATTACCAGACGATTACTTAATAGAAGGGCAAGTTTTTTATCTATTGCCGATTTAGAGCAACGGATACTCTCATTTATTGAATATTATAATCAATATCTCAAAAAACCTTTTAAATGGAATTATAAAGGTAAGCTTCTGAAAGTTTGAATCTTTTTTGTGGCCTACGTATTTACGTAGCGCAGTACTAGAACGCATAGGGGAAGCTGATCATAAGAGTATATACGAAACGGCAGCACTATCAACGATAACAATGAATAATATAAAGACAAGACGATACCATAGCGATACAACAACTATATCATTTTACGGTGAGTATGACGTTGACAAGATGAATCTGACAGAAGCTGAAAAAGAAGAACTGATAAAAATAGAACGAGGATATAATAAAGACGGGCGTCCTGAATGTAAGCAGGTAGTAGTAGGACAAATCACAACGGAAACGGGTATACCGATCGTAAGTGAAGTACTGGATGGTGCAACGTCAGATGTTGAATGGAACCAAATAGCCATAAAATATCTTCAAGAGATAACGGAAAAAGGGTTTGAAAAGGGAATATATGTGGCGGATTGTAAGCTGGTTACAGAGGAACTTATCAAAACCATGACAGATCCCGCAAGTCCAATCCAATTCGTGTCTCGTTGTCCGGCTAATTTCGACAAAAGGTTGGAAAACCGGATGATAGAACAAGCCTACAAAGAGAATCAATGGTCAAACTTAGGATGCTATCATGAGGGGGCAAATGCAGCGGAATACTACGGCAAGTCATACATAGAAGAAGTATATGGGATACCCATGCGTTTATTGGTATTAAAAAGCACGAGTTTGGCTAAAAAAGCGGAGGATGGCTTGGAAAAAGCTAAAGAAATGCTTAAAACCGCAATCAAGGCACTGGAAAAGAAAACCTTTAAATGTGAAGCTGATGCGGAGGAAGAATTAAACCGTTTTGATACAATGAAAGAACTGAAGCTGTTTAATTATGTTTATAGCATAGAAAAAAGGACAGTGGAGAAGTGGCCGGGACGCAGAGGCGCCAAAACAAAGCACACGGTAGAGGAATTTTATCAAATTCAAATCCACGAAACAACGTGGGATGAGGAAGCCTATCAGCGGTATCTTAGGAATGAATCCAGTTTCGTCATAATCAGCAATGTCATAAATGACCTGTCTGATTATGATCTGTTGAAAACCTACAAAGGTCAGCAAGTGGTAGAAAATTCATTCCGATTGTTAAAAGAACCGCAATTGGCTTCGGTGATTTATCTCAAAAATCCTTTACGCATTGCGGCTATGAACATGCTTCTGAGTTTTTCGCTGCTGCTTCGAGCCATTGTACAGCATAGACTTCGCGCTGGGTTAGAGGCATTCGAATCCAAAAATCCTGGTGTGAAAGTTTATTCCGGTTGGGGTGGTCGGTCACTTAAAAATCCGACATTTAAGTTGTTTTACGAACACACCATTAATTGCCGCTTCGAAAGAGAGAATTATAACCATTATTCATTTTCTTGGCCGCATATTGAAGCACAAAAAATAATTGAACCTCTTTTGACGTTTTTGGGCTATTCGCTGGAACAGCTTATTGCTTAACTTAATTATTTTGTTTTGCTGAACAGCTTAACGCAGGATTCGTATAGAATCAGAAATGAGAATACAAATTGACACGCTAACCAAAAAAGTAGCTTAATTTATATCCCGAAAACTACTAAATGATGTTATTTTGTAGTGACGTTTCGAAATATTGACGACGCTTTTATCTAATCATTTTAATTATTTTATTTTTTGCTCAACTGCTCAATGTGGGATTTAAGGATTATTTACTACCCTGAATATACTTTGCGGAATAATTTACTGAGATTAAAAAGCGGTCACTATCGAAAAAAAGAAGCCTTGCTTCGCGGGAATTTGCTCTTGGTATGGAATCTCTTGAACGGTATCCAATTCAAGTAGCTGGAGCTTCGATACATAAGGAGTTGTGGATTCCAGCCGAGGAGTTAGAGGAATTTAATAAACATATTATTGGAAATATTGATATTATTTAAGAATATGGTTTGTAAGAAACATGATTGGAGTGAACATAAACAATGTGACACTTAAAGATGCTATTGACATGCGACGATCTCGGCGCAAATATCTTACAGATTAGTTTAAGTACATTTTATGGCGAGGGTGTCTGTGTTATTATGATTTTGAAAAAGATGATTAAATCCAGTGTTGACGTGATTTGATTATTGGTGGAGACAAGAGCAGAATATAAATCCCTCTTTCTCCGTTTTGATGTAAATACACTTGTGCAAGAAGCGTATTTACGAGAATTTTGTCCATGAGGACATCGTTTAATTAAGCGATGTCCTCATTTTCTTTTTTTGGAGAAAGATTACCCACAAAGCGATAACGTATTTTTATTTCCTGCGTCCGCTTGCTTCCAACTTTACGCCGTCCGAAACCGTAATTGCTTCAATTAGCTCCATAACCGTTGTTCTATCAAGTGTTTCAATATTAGTAAAGCGGCTTATAAGAGATAACCAACTCTCGATTTCCTGTTCTGTTCCTTGCGCGGCTTCTATCTGGCTTCTTAGCAGTGGAAGCTTTTCTTCCAGTTCCGTCTGTTCTTGCGTAAATTCGGACACCAAGCTGAAAAAAATATTTTCGGGTATTTTCCCGGAGCATTTATCCTCATAAAAACTTTTCATATTGGAGGTTATCGCTTTCAGCCTTTTTTCTGCTTCATGCTGCTGTTTCTGAAGCTCCCGCACTTCAATATTTTTATTATGGCTCATAATTTCAAACAAACGGTTTGTAAGCTGTTCCCTTTCGTTTGCCGCTATTTCAGCGTATAAGCGAATGTCGTTTAGAACAACCTTTGCGATTACGTTCTCTTGAATATAGTGCGTAGAGCAAGCGTGACCGCCGTTATTATTATATCTGCTGCAACGATAAACGCATATTTCATGTTCTTTAAGAGGTTTCCTCATATACGCGAGAGGACTACCGCAATCAGCGCACATTACAAGGCTTGAGAATATACCAATCGTTTCTTTTTTTGTGGCTCTGGACTTATGCCCTTTGGCAAGCCGCTCCTGTACCCTGTTCCATAAATCGGCTGAAATAAGCGGCTCATGAGTATTTTCAACAATAATCCAATCTTCCGGCGCGTTAGCCCTGACTTTCTTCGTCTTGAATGAGATCACTTGCCGTTTACCCTGAACCATATTGCCGATGTATGCCTGATTACGAAGCAAAGCTATTACTGTTGCGCTCCCCCAAACATTTTTGTCGTTTGGATACTGGTTCTCTTTGCCAAGCTGTGCGTAATGGTAAAATCGCGGGGAATCGACACTCTCACGGTTTAGCCTATCGCCTATGATTCTTGCGCTGTCGCCTGCCGCAAACTCATTAAATATGCGAGAAACTATTTTTGCAGCCGGTTCGTCGATAATCAGCACATGCTTGTCCAAAGGAGATTTTTTATATCCAAATGGCGCTTGGCTTCCCATAAACTTGCCCTGCTTTGCACTGGCTTTTTTACTTGCCGGACTTTCTTGGATACTTGTTTAGGATAAAGCTCATTCAAAACGTGATGGAAAGCGGCAATATCGTTGTTTTCCTGCATTGTGTCGATTGAATCGTTAATTGCTATAAATCTAATATTATGCTCAATGAAATACTCGTCCGTGTAATAGCCTGTCTGAACATAATTTCTTCCCAAACGAGATAGGTCTTTCGTTACAATGCAGTCAATCTTGCCAAGTTCCACAGGGTGCAGCAATTTTTTGTTGTTACAAATATTACCATTAAAATAACTCTAAAAATAATGCCATTTTTACCTGTTTCAAAAATAGAGAAGCGAATTTTGAATGAAATTTTTAATATTATTTGTTAATAACTGTAAATACAGTTGCCATTAAGATGTAAATTATCTTTTTTATTACATGTTTAAATTTTATGTAATGAAAATTTGTACACAATCTGTATTAATCCGTCTCTAATTTATTATGGTAAAAAATGTTACAACAAAAAATTGCTGCACCCAGTTCCACATCACGTATCATGCGCTTGAAATTCGGTCTTTCAAAATTTGTTCCGCTAAAACCGTCGTCTATATATGTCTCCCGCAGATTCCAACCTTTTTCACGCACATAATCCACAAGCATATTTCTTTGATTGGCAATACTCATGCTCTCTAAATTTCCGTTATTGTCGTCCCGTGAAAAACGGCAATAAATTCCTACGTCATAGTTATTTTGCAATTTCATTCAAATCCTCCTTTAAATTGCAAAACAGCATGACTGCGGATTAAATTGTTCCCCTCTATTATAGCTTAGAGGGGAACGAAAATAAACTACAATCATACTGCATATGAAAATTCTGACGAATTTATTTTGTTTCTTGACTTTCGCAAGCTAAAAAGCCAGTAAAAATCAGGCAAAGAAGGCAAAGACAGAATAGAAAAAAGCCGCAAGAACAGCGCAATCTGGTATAATAAGGTGTCAAATCCAAATTCATACCGAGGAGCGATATTATGCGGCAAATTAAGGAAGTAGCAACTGTATTAGAGTCACAGAATTATTCCCTGAACATCAGTATATGTGATGTGATGTGATGAAAGATTTCAAGTTCAAAACATTAGTCCAACAAGCAGGATTAGTAAAAGCCTGAGGTTTTTCAGTAAGCAGCATATTAACGTTAGTCGTGATGTTGCCTCTAATGGCATTGGAAAATGTACATCAATTCTACAAGAGCGCCTACGCCAAAGAAGAAGCGATGAAAAAGGACACCATATATCGCCTGAAAAATAATGAAAGATACCCATGGCGTAGTCTTTTATACAAGGTAGCCAAAGCATACAAAGACCTTGCGGAACCCGATAAATTTAATAAAGACAGCAAGCCAACCGCACTAATCATTGACGATACAACAGACCAACGGGTAGGTTACAAGATGGAAAACATAAGCTACGTATTTGACCACGTAAAGCGCAAGACCGTATATGGGTTCAAAATACTGGTACTGACATTCTTTGACGGAACGACCAGTCACCCGCTGGACTTCACCATGCACACTGAAAAGAAGTTGGATGTCAAAAAGAGACGCCAACAGTACAAGAAAAACGTTGATCCAAGGTATCACAGAGGCAAACGAAGGAAGGAAGCCCATACAACAAAAATTGA
Organism: Holotrichia oblita; assembly: GCA_023690525.1. Lineage (NCBI taxonomy): Eukaryota > Metazoa > Arthropoda > Insecta > Coleoptera > Scarabaeidae > Holotrichia > Holotrichia oblita. The sequence continues at coordinate 86,976 of JALQSN010000164.1, forward strand.
GCAAGCAATAGCTATGATAAAGCGCGCTGTTAAAAATGGATTTAAGGCTCAATATGTACTGTGCGATTCTTGGTTCACTAGCGAAGCGCTAATACAGGTGGTACGTGGTGCAGCTAACGGAACTATGCATCTTATCGCGGGTATACCAAACGGCAATCGCAAATATGGTTATGAGGATGGTTTGTTCACAGCTAATGAACTTATTGCCACACTGAAAAACAAAGGTACAGAGCACCGTTGCCGGAAATGGAATACGCGGTATTTTGAAGCCATAGTAACCTACAAAGACGCAGGAACTGTTAAGCTATTTATGAGCCGTTATCCCGGTCAGAAAAAGTGGCGTGTTTTCGTAACCACCGATACTTCTTTAAGCTATGTGAAAATGATAGAGATATACAGCAATCCGTGGGAATGTTTTTCTATCTGTGTAATTGGTTTAATCTCACATGTTTATGTCAACAATTTTATTACGGCATAAAGCAGGGCAACGCAGAGGTGCGACCCGACGCTTGCCGTGGCTTTATACGGTAAAGGCGATAAGTTAAAAGACTTGTCGCTTTTCCATTTACCGGTAATGCCCGAAGCGGAAAAACCTCGGGGTTTGGGGCAGAGCCCCAAGGTTTTCGGATTTTAAGCAATTCTAACTCCGCGAAGTCTGTCCTCAAAGAAGATAGTAAACTGTCCCCAAATTTCTGTCCAACCTATAACTGACGTTGTCCACTTCTTGTTGATTTCTTGAATTGACATATAAATCGACTTAATCAAAGAATCGTCAGTAGGAAATACTGTTTTAGTTTTTGTGTATTTGCGAAGCATTCTGTGGAAGCCTTCCACAGGGTTAGTTGTATAAATCAACCTTCTGACGGCATCCCAAGGTATTTGAAGAATACAGACAGTTCAACCCAGTTTTCATCCCAAGATTTTATAATATAAGGATACTTCTTGTCATATTTTTCCCTAAAAACCTCTAATTGATACTCTGCTTCATCAATATTTGCTGCAGTATATATCAATTTTAAATCTGCCGCTACTGCTTTGCGGTCTTTGTAATTAACAAATGCTAATGAGTTGCGAATCTGATGAACAATACAAAGTTGGTTTTCCGTTCGAGGGTATGCTGTTTCCAAAGCCTTTGAGAAGCCTGTCAGGTTGTCGTGGCAGGCAATTAAAATGTCCTTTACCCCACGATTTTTCAAATCGTTAAAAACACTTACCCAAAAACTTGCGCTTTCACTTTCGGCTACCCATATACCTAAAATGTCTTTCTTGCCCTCAACCGTTATTCCAAGTACTGAATATACGCATTTCTTCGTAACTTTACCCTCTGTTCTTCCTTTGAACCATACCCCGTCAAAAATCACAATAAGGTATACATCGTCTAATGGACGACTCTGCCATTCACGTACTTCCGGCATGATTTTGTCTGTGATTTTACTTACTAAACTTGGTGATACTTCCGATCCATAGATGTCTTTGATATATTCTTCTATTTCTCGCGTACTCATTCCTTTTCCATACATCGCCAATACACGGGTTTCTAAATCATCTGTCCGAGTTTGTCGGTTTTTGATGAGTTTTGGTTGAAATGTTCCGTTTCTGTCGCGAGGAGTTGATAATTCTACTTCTCCCCATTCGGATTGCAAGGTTTTTTTGTTAAATCCATTTCGGCTGTTGCCTGTGTTATCTCCTTTTGCGCTGTGTTTTTCATATCCCAAATGTTCTTCTATCTCGGCTTCCAGCATTTGCTCCAACGCACCGCCGAATAATTCTTTTAATAATGATGTTACATCTGCCGGTGTCTTGCACTCGCTGCTGATGGCTTTCGCCAGTTCTAATTTTTCTTTGCTTAATCGTGTCATTGTAATCTCTCCTTTTTTTATATTGGAGATTATTACCAATTACACGTGTCGCTAAACATCCTCGCATCCGTTGGACTATTGAGGTGATGTTCCGAGAGTGTAAACAACACCTTCTTTTGGGAAAGTGCGCTTCTCAGGACTTCGACGCCCAGATTGCCAGCGTCACTGTCACTTTCATGCTGTACACATTCCTCGTTCACATAAAGCGAAAACAGGACTACACAACCTTGGACGGTGTATTCTCGCTCATTCAACAGGATGTTTGCGAAAAGAATTTGGCAGAGCGGTTGTTTGAACTCTTTGAGAATCTTCTTGAGTTGGGCCATCTCTACTATCACGGAAAATGGCTCTTTGGATGTGCTGCAATTTAAATCATCACCAGAATATCAGCTTATCAAAACTATTTTTAAGTCGTCATTCCTCTTTGACCAGATGGATTCTGTCGATAAAGCCGTCTGAAGCGTATATTTGGAATCGATGTCTTACTGCCTGTTTTCAAGGCTTTTGCTGCGTATTTCCTGTTATTTCTCGCATCCAAGGGGTTGATTCTTTGCGGGCTTTTAGGGTGCGAAAGTCAAGAATATTACATTGTAATAAAAAATTTTATTCTCCCTTGACTCTTCCTTTGGGATAGCGTTTATCAGTGTTGTTATAATAAAGAAGGGAGAAAATGAAAAATGGATGGATTAATAAAAATAAAGGATTTATCGGATAAATACGATATCACAGCCCGCACGCTGCGTTATTATGAAGATATGGGTCTTATTAATAACGTAAGAAACGACAATTATGCGTACAGGTTATATGATGAATCTACTGTAAAAAGGATTGAGCAAATTCTCATTCTGCGTAAATTGAATATAAGTATAAGAGACATTCAACGAATTTTTAACACAACCGGCGCTAAAGCTGTTTTGGAGGTTCTTGGACAAAAAGTACAAAATATTGACGATGAAGTTGCACTCTTACATGAGATGAGGGAAATTATATTAGAATTTATTCATAAAATTGAAAAAATAGATTTTAGTAATGAATTTGATGTAAAAATGCTTTATGACAAAGCAAAAGAAATTGAAACTCATTTAACTAATGTCGATTATATAGGAAAGCCTTCTAATGTAAGCCGATTGTTAGAAACTACGGAAAAATTGGAACGCGAACCGGATATCTTGATTGTTGAAATGCGTCCTTGCCGCATGGTAACATCTGGGATTTTATCAAATCAAGAGGAGCTTGATAAATTTAGTTCAATGTGGTCACGGCTTGGTTCACGAATTGCAGATAAAATAAATCCCCGAGATTTTATGTATAATGTTTTTCAAGATGGCGAGTATAAAAGCGTTTGGCTTTTATGATTGAAGATTGGATGAACGAAGCAGATACAGATGGATACGAAATTATAACTTTTGATGGCGGTTTATTTGCGGCGGTTCTTGCAGATAGTTGGGAATACAATGAATATGACCGCGTATATAAAGGTATTAAAAAATGGTTAACGCGACAAGAACACTTAGAACTTGACGAAAATTCCGACCGTAATATATTGTACCATTTCGCTGAATGCACATTCAGAAAAAATGAAAAAATGGAATTATGGCAAGATTCGTTATTTTGTACCGATTAAAATTAAGGAATAAAATGAATAGTAATACTTAAATTGAAATTTTAATTATGAATAATCCGAACAACGTTAGATAAGTTTATCATAGCGAAGGGTTCGGATTTTTTATATATAAATTATTTTACCCAATTTGAAACATATTAAAAATTAATAATATTGCAACATTTTTTATTTAATGTTTCCTTTATATAATGAGCGCTCAAAATTAAACGGAGTTGTTTATATGGAACGAGCTTTCCAATCAAAAGTCAAGCTAAAAATGAATAAAAATCACAGGTAATTATACCCATGGATAAACATGGCTTTTGACAAAACAATAAGACCATTGTCAAATGACAATAGTCGACAAAGTTCGTGGAGCTTTGCCCCACACCCCAGAGTTTATCGCTTTTGTTTTCCTTACCGAATGAAAAAGCGGTTAACCAGTTACCAGCGAACCTAATCGTTCACAAGTTACAGAATCAACCGCTTCATTCGTATAAGCCAAACCTTGCAAACCGCTCATGTCGCACTCCTGCGTTGCACTATCCTGTCTGCAAGTAAAAGCATTACTATTATTATCAGTTGATAAAGGGGTTATACATGCAAGGGATACTTCACTAGCAGAATCAATGGCGGTTGTATCAGATTCTGAGGAAATTGAATCTACAGAATCCATGCATTCTTTAACGCGAGCGTAATACACTCGTAGAAATTTGTTGCAAGCAGCAGTCATATAAACATAGTAGTTCTTGCCTTCAGAACGTTTTTTATCAAGAAATTGATACACAGGTTCTTCAGCAGGCGAATTTAACAAATGACATTCGACAACTTGGTAAACCGTTTTGCGGATAAGCGCATCGCCGCTGCGAGAAATATTTCCGCTTACTGATACTTTTTTACCAGAGTCGTTTTTATCCGGATCAACACCAGCATAAGCGACAAGAGAACGTTTACTTTCAAATCTGCGAACGTCGCCGATTTCGCCAATAAGTTTTGCTGCAAGAGTTTCACCAACGCCATAAAAAGCTACCACAGTTTCATATTCGGGCAATTGTTTTGCAAGATTTATCATTTCTTGACGTAACTTTTCTACTCGAATTGAAATTTGTAAAATATGATTTGCGGCATCAGCTACAAGCATTTTTGTGAAGTCGTTTTTTTGCATAGTGGTGAGGTTATCTCGTGATATAGTGTGAATCTTGGAAGCAGTTGCTTCATCAAAAATATACCGGTTCTTTTACAGAATTTTTTATATTTATCGATAAATTTGCTTAGACTTAGCGTGCTCACACAATCATTGTGCCAAAACTCAATAACAAAATCTATCAGTTTCTGATGTCCGTTTGATTTTGTTGGCCTTTAAAAAACTCATCAATACGAGGGAAAACGCGTTCAAGAAGAGAATACAGCCTGTTTTTATGAGCAATCAGGGTTTTATCTTCAAAACTAAACTGCCGCACTAAAGATTTTAGGTTATCCCGGGTTGCCTCTGTTGCTGTGTAATTGCGCAATTCCTCACGATTATCAAGAGCATAGCGTGCAATTTTCATTGAATCTTTTTTATCGGTTTTTACCTTTCTTAATGAATTGTTGCCATAGTCATGTACTAATACAGGATTCACTACCGACACGTTAATGCCTGCATCAACTAATGTTTGTGCAACTACTTGATAGTATACCCCTGTATGTTCCATTACAACATGTGCATTGTTATATTTTTCTACAAATGAAACCAATTCCGCCAAACTGGTTTTATTATGAAAAATATCAAACGGCTTTTGTAGAATTTTTTTACCTTCTCCAACAGCTGCTACTGTACTTTTACCTTTGGAAATGTCGATTCCTATTGCTACCATTTTTATGTCCTCCTTGTATCGGTTTTCCGTCTTTATCACTGCCGATTCAATCTCCGGTCATACGAACGCAAGGTTCTACTTTCCGAAACCGAACAGGTCGTGAGACGGTCGATTAGCTCCATTTCGAGCGCTTAGCTCTTGGTGATTTTCATCGTCCGGTACTCACAGTATTGCCCAATTTTAACAGTGGTGATCAGGTGCGTTTGCAATTCGCTCCCTTCGTTTGACCACAACTTTATTATAGGAGGTGATTTATATATCGAGCTTGTAAAATATGTAAAGCGTAAATTTGCATCACGCCCTAACATATCCGAAATGAGTGAAGATATAGTAAGCGATGTTTTTCTTGATTTATATAAAAAATCCGGTACAAATTCAGATAAAGAAAATTTTGGGTATCTATCTGCTGCGTGTATCAGGCAGGCTTATAAAAAGTTTAAGGCTTGGGATATAAATACGTCAAAATCATCTTCATTAGATGATTGCCTTAATTTTTTAATTGATGCGGATGTGGTTAACGAAATTATACAAAATGAAGATACTGAAAGTATATTGGATTCTTTGGATAAATTAAAGGCAATCGAAAAATCTATTATACTGGGAAGATATTACGGTGATTTAAAATTTTCTCAAATGGCTGATAATTTAGGGATAAATCTTAATACTGTCCGTTCTCATCACCGCAGAGCATTAGAAAAGCTTCGTCCTCAATTAACAAAATATTTTTTAATAGAATAGGGGATAATTTTATGTTAAATAATGAACGTAAATTGGAAATTTATACTGAACGCTTATGGCGCTTAGCTTTAGATTTAGCTATGCAAGCCAGTATGGGAGGTAAAGAGCGGCATGGAATCGCTATTGTTGCTGAGGAAACACGCTCAATGAGTAATCGGCTATATGCTATGCTGGAAAATGAAGATAATGATACCATACGAAGCTCTATTAATGATGTTCTTTTACAATTGCAATATCTTACTTTTAATGGATGGTTGGAGATGCTTCGTGTTCATGAGGATAAAGGGATAAAACAATTTCAAAATCCTATAGCCCTTTTTTTAGATGAAATAAGTAATGTAGCGGGCGATATACGAAATCTATTTGGTATTACTAATACAAAACTGCCGTTAACTCAACCTGAAATTAAGGATACAAGCAGTGTTACCAACATACAGCTTATTCTTTTACAAGCAACTATCGGCGGTGTTGCTTTTGTTGAAAATACCGCTTATGTGCAAGAAGTTATAGCTTATATGAACGGTGACGAACAATTTGGTATAAAAGATGGACATATAAATTTACGCGGTGAAAAAATTCCGGTTATTGATTGTTATACCCGTCTTAATCTTGACCGTTCCGAAATTGTTGACATTGCGGGAAGGTCATGTGCAATGATTATAAATGCAGATTGGGAAAAAAAATCAACACGGTATGCTGTGCTTGTAGACAAATTGCCAAGTTCATTTGGATTCTTTTCACGGTTTTCGGAAGGTAAAAATGTAGATTCAAGGTCAAAGATTTTTACTAATCAATATGTACGCGCAAGTTGGGATACTGTTGATGGAAATCAAATGCTTTTTCTTGACTGGAAAGCATTAATTTAAAATGCTTTATTAAAACATACAATCTTAAAACTTTAAAACCATAAAAGATACAAATATTAAGAAAGCGAAGAGATAACCGATTATTTATCTCTTCGCTTTTAAATTAATTATGTATAATATATTCCAAATAGTTATTTTTACAATACCCGATAACTAAAATATGAAAAATCCGCATAACCTGTTCTGTCATACAAATCATATGCAGCCATTCCAACATATGCTCCGGTAAACCCGTTACAAAAATCATCCGATAAGATTGTAACGTCTATATTATAATCAATTTCCGTAAAATTCAATCCGTCTTGTGAATACGAAAATTTTGCACAAACTCCATTAACGGTTATACGCAGCCATACTGTATCTGTATCCAGTAAAATTTTAGTATCAATTGCGTTTGTGTAAGCTCCTGCTTTAAACGCCATAATGCCAAGACTTTGTTTTTGGAATTCCTCATCAAACGCTAGTTTAAGTATGTATTAGTTATCTTCATCATAACGGTATATCAAACCTGTAAACTGTTGAAACCGGTGAAACGGCAAAGTTACACAAGTTGTTGCTTCAAAATTAAAATCAGTCTGCCTTCTAACAAACATAGCTTGATTATGAGCTGAATATGGAGATTCCCCTCCGTATAGGCGTAAAACATTACCCGGATATGCCATATATTTAACCGGTACGCGCAGTGTATTGAAATTTAAATGAAATTCTTCATCGCAAAGCTTGTATTCAAAAAATTTTCTTTCTTTCTTTTCTCCGTATCCTATAAAATATTCGTCCGCATGAAGCGTTTTATTTTTTAAATACGGCCAGTCGTTTTCCCAAATAAGCTCATTTAGTCCCGTTTCGCGTCCCAAAACGCAATTTTTACCATCTATAGGGCGTCCGCATAAAAATGACAAAAACCATCTGCCATCCGACCCTTGACACCAGCTTGCGTGGCCGGTTTTTTTAAGCACTTGCTCAGGATTTCCCACGGCTGTGCATATATGTTTATTTGGGTGTAGTTCGTAAGAACCGGTAATATTCCTTGAACGCGCCACAGTTGCAGCGTGTTCATAAGAAGTGCCGCCTTCCGCTGTTAAAAGATAATACCAACCGTTTTTCTTATATATATGAGTGCCTTCCACCAAACCGCGTTCCGTTCCGGTAAAAATTTTTACAGTTTCTCCAATAGCTTTAAAGGTAACCGGGTCAACCTCGGTTACTAAAATTCCTGAAAAAGTTTTTCTTAACGGTCTTCGATAATCCCATTCCATATTAATAAAATATTTCCTTCCGTCGTCGTCATGGAAAAGAGATGGGTCAAAACCAATGCTGTTTATATAAACCGGTTCTGTCCATGGACCTTCGATGTTTTTAGCAGTGGTAATATAATTATTAGCGTCTTTAAAAGGATATTTTTTCCATGATTTAACATCAGTAAAGACTAAATAAAAAATTCCCTCGGAATAAGAGAGGCATGGAGCCCATATCCCGCCTGACGCAGGGTTTCCTGCCATATTGAGAGTGCGAGTGTCCGAAAGAGGTTGGCTTACAGTTTCCCAATTTGCTAAATCTTTTGATGCGCTTATCCTAACTCCCGGAAAATATTCAAAAGTTGAATTTGCGATATAAAATGTACTGTCCACGCAAATCATGGACGGGTCAGGATGAAATCCTGTTAAAACCGGATTTTTAATCATATAAATATTCCCTCCCGTTTATACATAAAAAATGTACCCTAACAAAATAATGCGTAACATATTGGTTGGGTTTTGGTGCGTTTACATAAAATTATATTTGTGAGTATAATATATTTACATTTATATGTAAAATATATTCGCAATGAAAAAAACCGCAGTTTTAGCTTTATTCACTAATACTACGGTTTTGTATTGTAGCAATGTTATTTTACTTTACTTTCATAACTAAATTTGTAAATGCGGCACTGTCGTTAACAGCCATT